>PYUH01000312.1:10107-29422 GCA_016808085.1 Suaeda aralocaspica | reverse complement strand
GTTCAAAACCGCAGCAAATAACCGGCAAAAAACCGCAGCAAATCTTGTTTTTTGTACTAGTGATAAGAAGAGAGATTTCATTGCCAACAAGGACATAACCATTTGCCCAAGAATACAATCAAAATTAGAAAGGGCAAAGTTGGATGCTAGGGTTTGGTGTACTTTGGGATGGCAACTTCACTTATGGAGTTAGGGAAGGTGAAACACAAGTAAGGTATGTTGTGAGTTTACTAGAAAAGACTTGTAGCTGCAATGCTTGGCAATAAAGTGGTGTCTCATGCAACCATGATGTGGCAGCAGTTTGGAAAGCACATGAGCATCTAGAGCATTATGTGTCCAACTATTTTACCAAGACTACATATTTGAAGTCCTATGCATTTCCTTTAGAACCTTTAAATGGACCTCAACAATGGCCTGAATCATCAATGGCATCAATTGAAGCCCCTCCATTAAAAAAAATTCAAAACAGACTCACCATCAAGAGAAAGCCTTCTCTAGGTGAAGTTGAGGCTATTAAAATGTCCAAGAAAGGGAGAAAACAGAACACACACTAGTGTAGCAACTGCAAAGAACCTGTCCATAATAAAACCAGGTGTCCATATCCACTACAAAACCCACCTACCTACAAACCACCAAAACAATCAAACCAAAGGACTAATCCTAAGGCAACACAAGATGCTCCTTCAACAGAACAATCCCAAAACTTTCCTCCCATGCAGTCTATGGTAATAAACTAACAACAACGGTTATTCGAAAACAGTTTCATTAAACTGTCATTAACACTAACAAATATGTCACTTTTTTTTTTTGTAGAAAACAAATCGAACTCAAACAACTCAACCTCATGTTCCAACTCAGTCAAGCAACAGCTCAAACTCTTTTCATCCAACACTTTCAAACTCGCTTTACAATGGACCAACAAGATTTTTCTAACTATCAAATACAAGTGCAATGTGAGCAAGCTAAACAATATTATCATTCACAATCAACCATATTTTAGTTTACAAAATTCAAATACAACACCACAATTAGAATTACAATAATAATTTTACTTTTTCTTCAACTGTATAGAAATTATTGCATCTGAAGTTCTCACATATACAGAACCTCATAAATGGATTTTTTAGAGTCTTCAAGACTCTTTTCTTTGCTAACCTGTGACAGTGACAAACCACCTGATTTGGTACCATGGTACCATGCCTGCAGGTACTGTTTTGTTTTTTGACAACCCTTTTGGTGTGAAGAAGAAGACTGGCTATTGAAGAAGAACAACTAAGTTACTGGAGTTTTTTAAGATGAAGTGTAGAACATGAATTTGTAATTCACTGGATTTTTTGGGAAGTTTTGATTGAATTTTTGCTGGTTATCAACTGAAACAACTGTATTTATTGTAATCTAAATCCTAACGGCCATATTTTGTTTTTTTTTTAATTATGCATTAAATTCTCAGATGAGTTAATTGTGTTTCTGGTGAGTTAAGTGACCAGATTGTTAACCACAATCCTCAAAGGGTGAAAAAAAAAAACATGAGGCCCCAAAAGGTGAAAAAACAAAAGGTTGAAGCCCCATTTGTGAGCTTCACTCTTTTAAAAATTAATATAGTTTAAATAAAATAGTAACAACATTATGATGTGAAAATTTAACATACATAAAAATGAAAAAAAAATAAAAAAAAAAAAATAAAAAACATAAAAACATAGCTTAAAGGTATTATTAATATAAGTAAGAGAAATTAGTACCATGAATTTAAAAAAAAAAGTATCATAGATGAATAAAGTAGTAACATAGATGATGTGAAGAAAAAAAAAACATATATAAAAAATAAGTAACATGGCTAAAATGTATTACTACCTCTGTTAACAATTAGATGCAACACTTATATATTATTTGTGAGATATAAAAAATTCAAGTTTTGCAACTAAAAATTAACAAAGGTAGTATTAATATTGGTGAGAAAAATTAGTAGCACCAATAGTAATGTTAATTAGTAACATAGCTCAATATTTAAAATAGTTATATTACAAAATTATATTAATATGGATCTCTATTTGTAGATAATCGAAAAATAAGAATTTTAATGTATTTATTTCATTTTGCAGATATATATTTTTTGTAGTATATGCTTTTTGAAAAAAATAAAACATTTTATTTTTTGTCTCTTATATTGGTTAGAGCATAGAGGTAAATGCAGTAGGAAGACTGCGCGTGAAGGATTTGAGTGATTAAGCTTTTAATTTGTGCAGTGTGTATTGACTGCTAGGTTTACTATGCATGTGGCGAGCCGTATTCAATAATTTGTTCATAGCCAAATGCCTAAAGGAGAGTTAACCGACAATTCATCATGCGCCCATGCTAGTATGCTACTGTGCATGTATATGTTTGGTGTACGTATGCTTACTTTTATATTCAAATACATGACATCACAGCATTCATATGTGCTGGGTGCAAATTATGCACATTGATGATCTAGAAAATAGTGTTATGATCTTGTTTATATAAATGTAGATGGGTTTAACCTTCTTGATAATATAATGTGACACGCTTATCAGTGTATTTACGGGTGTCCATAATCCGGTCGGGATTAGAATTTAGATCGGATCGGACATGTCCAACAATTCTAGTCCGGTCCTCGGTCCACTAAAATTTGTGATTCCGGGTTTCCGGTCTGGTCCGATCCAAGATTTAAAAAAAATCAGGTCCGAACCGGTTAGACCAGTCTTCTTGAAAAAATTAGTACTTTTAGTAAATAATTGTAAAAGTTTAATATATATATATATATAAGTTTTTTTAGCTAAAATACTAAATTTATTTATGCTTTATATATCATTAAATTTTATGTTACACTTAGTGTATATATAAGAGGAAAATAATTTTTGTTTTTGAGTACTAATTTTTTTTGGACCGGACCTAATTTTTTGCGGTTCAGACCTGTTTTGAACTGGTTGGACCTCATGAATTTATAGTTTTGTCAATTTTTTTACCGGTGCACACCCCTACGTGTAGTACTCTGTATTATATTTGGAGTAGGTTTTTGAGTCTAAACTACTCAATTGGAAAGAAATTTATGCACGATTAATAGTTACGGAAGGAGTTACAATGTAGCTCATAGATCGTTTTCATCTTTTTAAGATGTAAGTCAAAATTACCTTAATTTATCAAATTATTATTACTATTGTTATTATTTATTTTATTTTTTTAATTTATTTATTTACTTATTTATAATATGAAATAGATAAATTATGTAGAGAAATATGAGGAGGAATATTATATTGTAGAGAATATCTTATTCATCTTATATATACAATGGAATATAATCGTATATATACACATACAAGCCTAGTAGAATGAAAGATACAGAGTCATGGAATATGAAGTGATTATAGGGAATGTAAAGTCTAGGTGACATGAAGAGTTGAACATCCACCTAATTATTATCTCATAATACATAGGACAATAATTATTCGATAATAATTATTTCACAACACTCCCCCTTGGATGTCCAACATTTGAAAGAATATCTTATAATGCACATGAGGTGATGCTGCATTTAAAACCTTACTGGGAAAACCCAATAGGAAAAACCATGGTTAAGGAAAAAAGAGTACATCGCGTATTAACTCCCCCTCATAAAAACATCAGTGAAGTTCTTTGAAAGAACGCATTCCAATCTGCCAAACTAGCTTCTTAAATGGTGTTGTTGGAAGAGCCTTGGTGAACAAATCTGCCAAATTCTCACCTAACTAAACCTTCTGAACTTTTAGCTCACCATTCTGTTGGAGGTCGTGAGTATAGAAAAATTTTTGTAAGATGTGCGTCATTCGAACACCATTTATATACCCTTCCTTCAGCTATGCAATACATGCTGCATTATCCTCCTACATAGTTGTTGGGGCTTGCTTCTCAGATAACAGTCCGCAACCTTCAAGTATATGCTGAATTAGAGATCTTAACCATATGCATTCACGACTAGGCTCATGAATCGCCAATATCTCTGCATGATTAGAAGAAGTAGCTACAATGGTTTGCTTCATTGAGTGCTAAGAGATTGTTGTACCACCATATGTGAATACATATCCAGTTTGTGATCGACCATTATTAGGATCAGATAAATACCTTGCATCTGCAAAACCAACTAACTCTTATTTGGACAAGTTAGGAAAGTATAAGCCCTTATCTTTTCTGCCTTAAAGGTAACGAAATATGTGCTTAATTCAATTCCAGCGCCTTCGAGTAGGACATGGGCTAAACCTTGCTAATAGATTAACTTACAATGATATGTCAGGCCGTGTATGACATGGGCTAAACAAGCATTCCATCTTTTAGGTGTTCTATTTGCAATCCCAAACAAAATTTCTTTCTTCCAAGGTCTTTCATTTCAAATTTCCTTTTTCAAGTATTCCATTGTTATTGAAATCTCTTTAGAAGTTCCAATGATATATAGATCATCAACATCAACAATGACAAAACCTGACCCAAATCTCTTTATAAAAATGCATGGGCATATCGGGTCATTCTTATAATTATCTTTCAACAAATATTCACTGAGGCGACTATACCACATGCGCCCAAATTGTTTCAATCCATACAAAGATCGTTTTAATTTGAGAGAATATTGTTCTCCATAACTTGAGCTCGCTACTTCCAACAGCTTAAAACCTTCCAGAGGTTTCATGAATATTTCATTATCTAGTGGGCCATATAAGTAAGCTGTAACTACATCCATTAATCTTAAATCAAGTTCTTCTCTTACTGCCAGACTAATTAATTACAGGTCTTTGTGAGAATCCTTCTGCCACTAGACGTGCTTTATATCTCATGATTTCACCCTTTTCATATCTTTTCCACAAGAAAACCCATTTATAACCCTCTGGTTTCACACCTTCAGGTGTGCAGACTACTGGACCAAAAACTTCTCTCTTTGCAAGGGATTTTAATTCTGCATCAATTGCTTCTTTCCGTTTTGGCCAATCATCTCTTTGTCTACATTGGTCCATGGAATTTGGTTCTTGATCCTCTTCATGATTCATGACATCAAGTGCAATATTATATGCAAAAACATTATCAACGTCGATGTCATTGCAGTTCCATTGTAATACCCCATATTTTCACGTATTTTAAAGGAGTTATTTTCGTATTTTATACGTATGTTTTAATTTTTTATTGAGAAATTCTATTCAATAAGAATATTAAACAAAGGAAATTTAAGTAAATTCTAATTAAAATAATTATTTTGTGTTTACAAATAATATTTTATGTTTTATTAAATAATTTGAAAAGTTTCTAAAAATAGAATTTTTGGAGTTTCCTAAATTTTTTTAAAACAAGGGCGTAAAAGTTATTTCAAGCATTAAGGATATTTATAGAATTGCACAAAATCCTACTTTGGGGCCTATAAATACCCCTTAAAACCCCAATTTTCAGATTTATTTTGCAACTTTAGGATTTCCAAAAATTTACTGAGAGACAGAGAACATCAATTTCGAAAAAAAAGGGGCAGACGATTTTTTCGAGAAAAAAAACTTGTTCGTTGCCTCGCCGGAGCCCGTCACCGCCGTGCGTCACCCCCTTTCTCCCCTTTGGTATTTTTCGGAACCCTTTGTTAAAAGAAAATTCCTCTTTTCTTTTTGAATCAATCTTGCAAATTCATATTTGTATTTATGATTAATTATGTTTCTATAGTTTTAACTATGTTTTCATGAAGTTATGATTTAGTTTAAAGCATGAAATTATTTGTTTATCATGAAATTTTAAATTAGGGTTTATAAAATTATGAAATTCTTGATTTTATGGATTTTAATGATTAAGCTTCAATATTATGATCATGAAATGTTGTTGGGTGAATTTATGATGATTTTATGAAGTTTAGATTGATTTTTAAAGGCTTTAAACATAAATTATATTGCTGTCCAAATTTTGTAATCATGAAAATCATTAGAATAAATATTATGAACATGTATTTGTTTTATGAAAAATTATTCTAAAGCATAGATTTGTTTCATAGTGATGTTAGTGGATTGTAAAAGAGTTTTATGATGAATTTATGATGTTTTTATGAGTTTTTAATGAGTTTTAGATGAATGAATAAAATTGTAAATTTTTATTAACACATATTTATGCCCAATAAAAATAGTGACAAGTAACATAGTATGTTATAATTGTTTTTAATACATCTAAGTATTGTATATTGATCTTTGGACATAGCTATAGTGTTTTCTGATCAAAATATGATATTTAGAAAGGTTTAAGAGTGTTATTAAGAAGGTTTGCAAAGTTGCCATTTTTGGAAAATTACTGAAAATCAAGTATTTGCAAAAGAAAAATTAAAATAAAGTATGGAATTGAATAGAGACCATGTAGGGAATGTTTTGGACAAGTTTTCAATGTTGAAGGTTAGTTTAGAGTTGTTGTAGAACTTAGTCAACAAGGTTTTTATTTAGTTTCTGTTTTCTCTATGTAGAAAACTTCGAACTAGTCGACTTTTAGAAGTTGTGCGGATCACTACTACAACACAAGGTACGTAAGTACTAAAGACATACATAGAAATTAGAATTCATGTTTGGTTGATCTTATATGATATGTTGTTGTGATTGATTGGATTGTGAAATTGACAAGCATCACAAGTTCTATTAAAAGCATGATTTAATATTATTTTGACATTCCATATTCTTAGCAATATAAATTCTTCAAGATTAAATTGGAATGTTATGATCAGTTTAAAATTGACCAATAGCTAATTGAAGAAGAAAGTAAGTTGTTTAAGTTGGTTAGTTACTTAATCAACAAGAAAAGTAGTTTGTGAATTTTTATTAACATGATCAATAGAAGTTAATGATCAATTATTTTTATACATGTTGCCGCTCATAGTTTAATGTGTGGTGAAGGAGAAAGTAAATAGTTAGCCACTCATAGTTAATGTGTGATAAAGGAAGTTTAGTTTAATTAAAGGACTCACAAGACTATTTTTAGAACCACTTTAAATCAAAGATAATTAATATGGCTTGTTGGTTTTATGCTATGTAGCATGGGTACTTCTAATAGGTTTCCATCTCCGAACCCGATTCGTCCCCGTATTGGGGACGATTCCGATTCTTCATGTTATAATTTAACGTACCCATTAACAATATTTTTTAGAGTAGCCGTTTTCAGTATCCGTATTCGTTTTCGACCCTGTTACCGACTCCATGCAACCTAGGTTTTATGTATGCTTTTATGTGATGTTGTATGGAGTCATAATGTTGTTAAACCAGTTAATCACGTAAAGTGTAAGAGGATTCGCACCAAAACTCTGGGAACGTATATACCTTGAGTATGAACAATAATTGGGGAGTCGTATGGAACAGAGATCTATGACTTCTAATTGGAGTACATGCAAGACGTTGTACTCTTATTTATTTTTAATGCGCTAGAATTTCGTCACTCTATGTGACATAGGTTATACCTTCTTGGAGTTGCTCCCAAGTTGGTGCCCAATTGTAGGGTCCCCAGATTTTAGGGTCCCAAAATTTTTGGTCACCTTTCCCAAACCGTCCATAGGTCAAGTTAGACCTAAAAAATTGGCTTAAGGAAAGGTGAAATGGACTTTTTTAGAAGTATTTTGCAAAAAAAAAAACAGGAGCGCAGGAATTTCAGTCGCGCTAGCGTGGTAACGTGAAAGAGTTTGTCACGTTGACTGTGCAGCGCTACAAAGCTTGTCACACTGCAGGTGCAGCGCGGCAAACTTTGTGACGCTGCGACGTTAGCGTGACAAAGTCTGTCGCGCTACGCTATTTTTGTGTTTTTTTGTTTTTTTTTTTATTATCTTTTTTTCCCGAGTGAGATAATAATATACGAATACGGACGATGCTATTAAGAAGTCGCCAATGAGTTTTAGGAACTAAACTCATAAGCCGTGTATTTAGATTAGATACGAATGGGACTCGAATAAGGGACGTTTGTCTGAATTGCACGGAAATCCTCTCCGATCCCATGGGGATGACTCCAAGTTGTGGTCGAGCGAACTAAAGATTGAATTCGGGGGCGAAGGTAATGACGGAGTGCGTCGGGTTAGCCCATAGGCGGCAATTACTAGTTTCCTCTTAACCATACAGAAATTACATTTAGAATCACACAAAAACATCAATTACGAAATTCACAAAATAAAAGCATTAAATTGTTAGTGAATCACAAAACAAAACTAATTAATTTAACTCAAACCGTTATTAAAATCAATTTAGGGATCCTAACATGATTAGATTTGTCCGAAAGAATTATCTTGATTAAGCGTTGCAAACAATCAATTTTAAGTCCTTTAACAATAACAACGTGATAAAGCAGTAAATAAATAGTGAAACAACAACTTAAAAGTCCATAAACATGATTTTTAGGGCTCTTAGGAAACGTACCACTTCTCCTTTGAAGATTGTCTTCGTCGAGTATTAATTTGGGCGGAGTTTCGAATTATTGTTTCGATATTATTAAAATTTGTAGCCACTTTTTAGTAAAATAAATAGCAAATAAAATAATAAATAATTATAATAAAAAAAAGGTTGTTAAAAGCAATAATCGGATTATTTAAGTATGAGGAAGAAAGTGAGTTAAAAATGTGTTGAGAAATGAAGGAAATGAGGGCTTTTATAACAGCGTGGGAACCCTAATCGCGCTGGGCTACTAGCGTTGTACGCCGAATCGCGCTGGCCCAATAGCGCAGAGAACCCTACAACGCTACCAAGGGTAGTGCTGTTAGCTTAGTCACGATGAGCTGTCAGCGTGACTAAATTAAGCGCGCTACATTTTTGAAACATCTTTTTATTTTATTTTATTTTATTTTATTTATTATCATTATTATTATTATTATTATTATTATTATTATTATTATTATTATTATTATTATTATTATTATTATTATTATTTTATTCATTTATTTAAAATAGTAAAAAAGGCATTTGGATAAAAAGGTCCGTGAAATAAGAACGAGATTTATTTTTAAGCCCAAGTATACTCGATTATCCAATCTTCTAGAGAAATGAGTTTTTTAATCGTCATAGAGTCCTACCGCGGGATAGGGGACTAAGTTAGGTGTCTACAGTTAGCCCCCACTTTGATTGAGTCTGAGTAAGATGACAATCAAAGTATGCTCGAATCGTTTTCCGAGGCTTTCATATCCAGAGCCATGAGCTCCTCATTAACCAATGGGCGTAGCAAATTTTAGAGAGCAAAGGCTCTCAAAACTAAAATCGAAAATATATTCGCTTATTTATCAAAACACTTAGCAAATAAATTAGTATTAGTATTTTGGATTAAGGTTTCTTTTGACTAGAAATAAGGTAATAAATTCGCTCATTTATTACTATTTTGAGTAAATTCGCTTATTTACTGAGATTATTGAAAAAAATGTAATAAATTCGTTTATTTATTACTATTTGGAGTAAATTCGCTTATTTACCGAAAATATTGAAAAAATGTAATAAATTCGTTTATTTATCACTATTTGGAGTAAATTCGCTTATTTACTGATATTATTGTAAAAATGTAATAAATTCGCTTATTTATTACAATTTTGAGTAAATTCGCTTATTTACCGATATTAATGAAAAAAATGTAATAAATTCGCTTATTTATTACTATTTTGAGTAAATTTGCTTATTTACCGAAAATATTGATAAAATGTAATAAATTCGTTTATTTATTACTATTTGGAGTAAATTCGCTAATTTACTGATATTTTTGAAAAAATGTAATAAATTCGCTTATTTATTACTATTTCGAGTAAATTCGCTAATTTACCGAAAATATTGACAAAAGCTCACAAGGTGGTCATGAGATAACACCTTATCCTAATGTAATCCACTTTTGGAACATTTGGAATAAGGCATGAGAAAAAGATCACCATCAAGAATCAAGTCCAAAGCAAAACAAATACAGCGAAACTCACGAACTGCGCCTGCCGTGTAGCGTCGTTGCAGCAACCACGCTGAAGAAGTAGCGCGGCAAGTCCTGTGGCGCTGAGCCTGTCAGCGCGACTCCTTCACCAACGCCATAAGGTCAGCGTGCTATTCTTTACTATGCTGTATTGTGGTTGTTGCTTGATTTACAAATGTTGACGTTGAAATTATGTTGTGCAGGTAGCGAGGTTGGTTTATTAGCGCTCGGGGCGTAGCGCTTCTAGTGTAACCGCGCTGAGAAGGTAGCGTGTTCAACCAAACAACGCTGGAGCTGCAGGGCTGGTCCTTCAACCACGCTGTGAGTTTTTTTTTATTATTATTATTTTCTTTAAGCTTATTTTTGAGAACTATGGGATAATTTGTGCTTACATTAGAGGATTGATTGCTCTAATTTATTCAATTTGTAGTCATAAGGATGTTAAGTTTGTGACAATTTATATTTGCTCTTGTTTTTATTAAACATGTATGTTTTTGGCAAATGCTTGTTCTAATGATGTTAGAATGAAGTATAATGCTCCATGAATCATTTGAGAATTGTTCTTATTACTCATGTCATGACCCATGTATTTTGACGTTTTAAAGAGTAGTAGGCTCTTAATTAGAGAGTGTAGTTGATTAGTCTTAATCAAAACTAGAAAAAAAACTTCTTGAAAGTTTTAATTATAAGGGCAATGAGCTCTTAATTAATAATCATAAGTGAAAAAAAAAAATGCTCTTGATTAAATTATTTTATGTATTAATAATCAAAAGTGAAAAAAAAAATGTTCTTGATTTTATAAGAGTAACATGCTCTTAATTTAATTAGTGATCAAAAGTAGTGTGCTCTTAATTTAATAAAAAAGCGCAATGGACTCTTAAATTAATAATCAAAAGTGAGAAAAAAATGTTCTTGATTAATTTATTTTATTTATAAGAGTAACGTGCTCTTAATTTAATAAAGGGGAATGGACTCTTAGTAAAAGATGCTCTTGCTAAGTTAATAAGCTATCCTAGTTTGTGGATTACAACAATGTCTTCCCCTAGAAACGAGCAAGATGGAGGGGAGAGAGAGGGAAGAACGGATACCCGTAAGCGTCGTGCTAAAAACTGTTCAAAGAGTAAGAATCGAGTACCACACCCTGCATGGGAGCCCCCACTTGAGTGGGATAATCGTGTCTTGAAACTTGATCCTGACCATCATACATCTTCTCGAGCATCAAGAGGAATTGTAAGTAATATTTTTTCTTTTTTTTTCAATATTTTACGAATTTTAGATGATATATGTAAGTGAAATGTTATAGGTTGATGATGAATTACGACGATATGATTCCGGGAAGATGCTTGGTAAAATTTATGATACTCTCGATGCAAATACCAAAGAGTTGGTCAAGGTGAGTGGTTTTCAAGATTTCTTAGAATCTTATACAGAGAAGGAGAGATGTAAGATGTCTGCTTGTTTAGTTAGGGGGATGATGGAATGGTTTTGGGATACAACTAACACCTTTCATTTCCCATGGGGAGAGATGGCTATAACTCCTTTCGATTATGGGATGATTACTGGATTACCCTTGGCGGATATGGATATCATCCCTAACGAAGGAATGACAGGAAAGGAGCCAATGATAGGTGATTTACTTGGGCCGATCTACACTCGATTAAAATTGTATGAGAGAGTTTTCCCTTGGAGTGAATTGTCGGATGTTCTAGCCAATGAGGACATTATGGCAGAAACCACTTCCCTTCAAAGAGCTAGGATCTTCCTTTTATATTTGATTGGTAGTACCTTTTTAACACACAAAAGGCAACGAGTGGCCTTTTCTCTTATCCCATTATTGTCAGATTTGAAAGGAATCAAAGATTATTGCTGGGATAAAGCGGGTTATGTGCATTTAATAAAATGCGTAAGACATCCCGAGTCATGGAAGACCCGCTAAAGAGAGAATGTGTCCCAGCTTCCCTAGGAGGCATTCCTCGAGTTATTGAGGTAACAAATTCTTTTACAATGTGCTTATCCACTTATTTGCATCTTATTTTGCTTTTCTAACCTTTTCTTTTCAGGTGTGGTATTTTGAACATTTCCCAACTCTTGCCCCAATAAATGACCGACCTAAGAGATTCCCGGTGAGCCGCATATAGGGAAGACGGCTTAACATTCATCATAAGACAGATGTAATACGCCAATCGGTTTATAACCTTCCTGAAGAGCAAGTAAGGACTCATATATTTATAACTACAATAAATGATTTTTAATTTTCCTTCTGTTGCAGATTATCTTTCGTCCATGGGACGGGATACCAGATATTAGCCCTGGAGTGCAGGTTTCACCACCTCTTGAGGAAGCCAGGATCCTTTTGAAAGGATGTAGGCAACTTGTTTGGTTTCTGGGAGANATGCTTTCTGAGAGAACGTGTTGTTCGTCAAACTTATTCTCCTATTCCTTTAGCTCCCATGGATCCACCTGTCTTCATCTTAGACTCGAGTAAGGTTCCTGCTACCTCTATGGATGATTTTTTGAGAGGACTCACAGCTCGGGAGTTAGTTTTTGCTGGTGTTAATTACCAAAATTGGGTTCAGGCTCGGCTACGTCCTTTTCCAACATTTGTTAGGGTATCTTACCTTTCCTTTCCCTTTTTCACGCATTTGCATTTTAAATATATGTTTATTTGTTTATATGTTTATATGTGCAAAGAATGATGATATTGAGGGTTGGCAAGTTCCTGAGCGAAATATCAAATACATTGATGGTTTCGGGAATTTGATTGATGACACTGTGCCTTTTGCTGAGGAAGAGGAAGAAGATGTTCCTTATATCCCTGAGAATGTTGACATGGTAAGCCTTAGGTTTGTCCTTATCTTTACTCGACTCTTATTATTATTATTACTGACATTTTTCATTGTTAACTTTAAATGACTTGCTTAATTGCAGGTGCCTAGGACAACTACAAACAAGGTCATCAAAGTATTGAATGTGTTTCGCACTCTTATAGGAAGACAAAACATGCTTTTGCGTCCCAGAGCGTCACCATGGCTAGGGTAGGTTTCCCTATGTGTTGCCCCTATTTCTAGTTTCATGTCTTTATCACCTATGGGTAATTTTTGTGCATTATTTTCTTTTGTAGGACGTTGTGCCGCGTTATACAACACACGGGACATTTCGTCCTCCTCGTCCCCCTCGTCCTCCAGGTGGCCATTACAGGCGTCCCCCTTTTACGGAAGGTCCGACTAGTGGTCAACAAATGCGGCCTCCGATCCTTGATCATGAAAATAGAGCTCAAGAGGAGCCTAATAGAGACGAGGGAGGAAGTAGTCAGCAAGTCAATCCACAACAAGGATATGATCCTTATGCTAGCTATTATAACCATGATCAAGGTGGCGGGTGGTCCCAAGCTCAAGAAGGGGATTATTATGGTGGAGGCCAAGGGCCCTATCCAAGAGTTCCTTATGAGATGGGGCGATTTTCGTCGTATGAACCACCAAGGGTTAACACTCGCACTGGTGCCATGCATTATATCTTTGACTATGGGCCACCACAGTAGCTTTTGGTGGCATGTAATTTGCTGACATTTGTATTCGTAGTTTAATTCAAACTCAATTTAATATTTTGTAATCATGGATTTATAAACATATGTAAGCCTTGGGCTTTTTATGCTAATATTTGAGAACCAAGGGCATATATGCTAGTTCATTTTATTTTTTTTTTTGTAAAGTGTTAGAGGATTAATCCGACTTACTCCCAAAAAAATAATCACCAAAATTAGTTAGTAGGCAAAGGGGGGCATATCTCATTTTCCTTAAATAAATATGATTTGAAAAGTTAATTTTAAAGAAGTTCAAGAAATAAAATCGCCCAAAATAATTAAAGAATGGAAAGAATCTCGCAAATGGGCTGATTATGGAAGTTTTATGCAGCGCAGGAGGATTTGGGACGCTGCATTTGTAGCGCTGTCAAAATTGTCGCGCTACGCGCGTAGCGTGACTAGTGTTGCCACGCTGCTGTCGTAGCGTTGTAAACCTTGTTACGCTGCAACGTCAGCGCGACTAAAACTGAAACGCTGCTTTATTTCTCATTATTTCCCAAAACGAATTTAAGGAAGTTGCCTAGTGACCCTCTTGGTTAAATATATGAACGAACAATTATACATTCATCAACAAAATCCCTTACAAAAGTTTTCTTTGTTAGAGAGAAAAGAAGGAGGTAAAGAATGTCTCAAAATTTCATTCGTGAGTTAAACCGTTGGATTTCTTCTTTGTCTGTAGAGGAACGCCTTGAATTCAATGCTTATCATCTGGATGCTTTGTTTTCTTTGAGGCAAGCTCGTATCAATTGGGATTTCCTT
The DNA here is from genome assembly GCA_016808085.1 of Suaeda aralocaspica. Lineage (NCBI taxonomy): Eukaryota > Viridiplantae > Streptophyta > Magnoliopsida > Caryophyllales > Amaranthaceae > Suaeda > Suaeda aralocaspica. Next base: position 15,186 of record PYUH01000312.1, on the reverse strand, counting down.
CATGCCGCCATTAATTTTTGGGATCCTCAATTTCATGTTTTCACCTTTGCCAACAATGAATTGACCCCCTTTCCGGAAGAATTTAGCGCGATTGTTGGTTTTCCAGTGGAAGCTCTTCCGGCTGTACCTAACCCTCAACAAGGGTTTGGTAAGAACTTTCAGATACTACTTGGACTAACTAAGTTCGAGACCAAGGAAATTCTCAATGGCCAACACTGTGATCTTTTGAAAATTATTGCAAGATTTTCCTCTCCTTCAGACAACTTAACAATACAAAGGTACAAAAGACGTGCTTTATGCTTATGTTTGCTATCAGGATATTTATTTGTTAATGATGGAGGAAATATGGGAAATGCTTCACTAATTGCAATTGTTGAGCAAATCGAAGGTGATCGTACTCCTATGCCTATGGTGATTGGTGACACCATCATAGCATTGGACGCATGCAAAGCAGATCCATCATTGCACTTTTCGGGAAGCCCTTTATTGCTTCAGGTAATATTCTAACCTTGGGCTAAAATATTAATTAGAATAGATGAATTATTATGAATTTATGAAAGGAAAGAAGATTTTTCGTAGTTGGAATCGTAGCGTCAGTAGTGAATTAGCGCTATCAGTCATAGCATGGCTAATTCTGTGACGCTACGAGTGTAGCGCAGTAGGATTTGTCGCGCTGACACTGTAGCGCTGTTTGTTTTGCAACGCTCAACTGTCTATTTTTACGTAATTTCAAACCATAATTATTCAATGCTATGTAACAATCTTGGATTGTCATTTACTTCCTTCTTTAATTAATACAGATTTGGCTTAGTGAGCGCCTTAAGACCATCGAACAACCCCTTAATGCCATGAAATACAACCTCAAATCATTTACTATGAGGAGGAATTTGTTCCCAAGGAAAACTCTAGCGGAGTGGATGTCACTTATGTCTCATGGAGCTCTTTCAATTAGATGGGTCATTCCATGGTGGTTTATCAAGGAGATGGTTGGAAGTTATGAGTCAACACCATATGTGCGCCTTCTTGGTTTGACGAAAATTACTTATTCCTTTCCAACCCGTCTTTTCAGGCAATATGGAATGAAACAAAGTATTCCTAGCCTTGACACTGACCCCTCAACTTGCTTGGAACTTCGGGGCCTTGCCATTACCGCATGGACAAAGTATTGGGCCAATCGTCCACGATGAGCTTTTCCGAAGAATGGTTGTTCTACTCAAATATCACAAAGTTACAAGGATTAGATGCTTGCTAAGAGTAAAGAGGAGAGGGATAAGGCCCAGGGCCTTGAAGTTACTGAAAGGTCCAAAGGCCCACAGGTTTATAAGGCTCCAAAAAACAGGATTGCAATGGGAGAGGGAAAGAATGAGACTTCTTTAAAGAGAAAGAATGAAGCTGGATCTGTTTTTGATAGGCTAGGTCCAAGAAATAAGAAAAATGCTCCTTCCTTACATGGGGTGGAAATTGGACAACCGAAGTTAAATGAAAAGACCCAAAAAATTATAGAAGGTAAGGGGAAAAGAAAGATGGACTCGTAAAGAGAGCAAGCTCAAGCCTATGGAGGAGCAATTTGATGAAGGTTTCTCCAAAGAAGTGAATAATGAAGAAAAGCTCAAAGATAATCCTAATGGGATGGAGGAAGATCCGGAAGTAGATGAAGACCCAAAGCATGCTCGTAAGGAAAAGGAAGAGTAGTGTTTGACTTTATTTATTTTATCATTTTCAATAAAGTGCATGTGCACTACTAGCGTAGGTTTTAAAGTAGTCCCTTTTGTTTTGATGATTTCAATTATGCAACTCTTAAAACATTAATGAAGGACAATATTATTTTTTTATTTTTCATGCAAACAAAATTTAGTAGTTATTTACATTAGAAGTTATTGATAATACATCCAATAAAAACTAATTATGTATTTAAATGGGCCGAGCTTAGAATAAGTTGCCTACGTATCCAAAAGGAATCAGGTCGTGCGTAGTTCTAATTATTATATATATTTTATCGAAAAGACTTTAATGAGCCTTTTATCGAACCTTCGTGGGTCCTTAAAATCATGTGAAACCTTTAAATGAGGTCTTTCATAATTCAATAGTTTAGTTAAACATAGATATTCACTAAAACTATTGAAATGTAACATGCATTCAGCGCAGTTGAAATTCTAACGCTACAGAACAAATAACGCTGCACGGTGAAGCGTGGTTACAATTGTCGCGCTGACATGGCGGCGCGGTTAGAATTGTTACGCTGCAAGGTCAGCGCGGTTGAATTTTCAGCGCTGCCCCTTTCTTATTTATTTAATTACTTTTATTATATATAGCTTTTGGTTTTTTATAGAATGGGTTATGATGCTTTTCCTTTTCTCGATTTGCCCATTTTACATAATAATATGAGCCAAATTGGGCCCACATGTTGTAGGACTTAGTGTGAGTCCATGATTGTCTTGCAATTTTAAGCGTAAAACTTCTTCAATTGGTCAAAATTAGTTAATTGAGTAAACTCAGCCCCATCTATGTCAATTAGTCTTACCGCACCGCCTAATAGGATTTTCTTAACAATATACGGCCCCGTCCAATTGGGTCGGAATTTCCCTCTTGGATCGGTGGGTGGGGCTCGTACCTCTTTTAGAACTAAATCTCCTTCATTAATGTTTCTTGGCTTAACTCTTTTATTAAAATGTTTTGCAATCCGTCTTTGATATATTTGTACGTGATGCAAAGCTTTTAATCTTCGTTCATCTAAGAGAATAAGTTCCTCATACCTTGCCCGAACCCATTTAGCTTCAGGTATTTTACTTTCTAGGACTATGCGAAGAGAGGGTATTTCCAACTCAACAGGTTGAACTGCTTCCATACCATACACTAAGGAGTAAGGGGTGGCTCCTGTGGACGTTCGTATAGAAGTTCGATATCCCCATAGAGTAAAGTGAAGTTTATGAGGCCAATCTTTATAATGTTCGGCCATCTTTTTATGATGACAACAACAATTTTGTTTGCAGCCTCTACTGCTCCATTCATTTGGGGCCTATAAGGGGAAGAGTGCCTATGTTGTACTTTGTATCGTTGTAAGAGATCAATTACTTCTCCCTTAAAATGAGATCCATTGTCACTAATGAGTTCATGTGGGACTCCGTAACGACAAAAGATGTTTTGTTCAATGAATTTGGCCACATGTTTAGCGGTTATTTTGATATATGAGGCTGCCTCAACCCACTTTGTGAAGTAGTCAACGGCGACCAAAACGAACGTATGTCCTCCAACACCACTGGGCGTTATTTTCCCGACTATATCAATACCCCAGGTGGAGAATGGCCACGGTGAAGTATAATTGTATAGCTCTACAGGAGGTAAATGTTGTAAGTTAGCAAATATTTGGCATTTAGGACATGTTTTTACATAGTTGCAGCAATCATCTTCCATTGTCGTCCAATAATATCCTAAGCGTGTTATCTTTTTTGCTAACATCTTACCATTCATGTGGGGACCGCAGACGCCATTATGGGTGTCTTCCATAAGTCGCTTGGCTCGTGTTTTGTCAACACATAGCAAATTAAGCCCCTTTGAGGTTCTTTTATACAATCTACCCTGAATTTCGATATATTGAGAAGATAATAATCTTATTGCCCTTTGAGTTCGAAGGCTTGAATTCCGTGGGAATTCTCCTTTTATTTTGTAATTGAGGACATCTTGATACCACGGAACTTCGTTCTCATTATCAGGGGCATCTTCAATAGCGTTACAATAGGCAGGTTCTTGCCTCCTTTCAACGCTTAAAGTTATCGATGCTAGGTTATGTGGGATATTTATCATTGATGATAATTTAGCAAGGGCGTCGGCGAATTGGTTATCATCCCTAGGGAGGTATTGGTATTGGATATCATCGAAGTTTTCAGTTATGGTGTCTAAGTGTGTTTGATAGAGTGCTAGGCTAGCACTTCTTACTTTCCACTTTCCAGACACATGATTTATGATGAGTGATGAGTCTCCAAATACTCTTAGTCTTTTAATCCCTAGACCTACTGCTGCCTCTAATCCAACAATGCATGCCTCGTATTCAGCTGCATTATTAGTGACTTCGAAGTCTAATTTGACTGATATTGGAACATGTGCACCATCTGGACTAACTAGAAGAACCCCTACTCCGCACCCCTTTTGGTTAGAAGCGCCGTCAAAGTAGAGGGCCCAACTATCGTCTTCAGTCATTAAGAGGTCTTCATCTGGGAAGTTATATGCTTCCGTCTTTTCCTCGTTAGGAGGGAACTCAGCCAAGAAATCTGACACTGCTCGTCCTTTAATTGTTTTTGAAGGGACAAATTGAAGGTCAAATTCGGCCAACATAACAAGCCACTTCGAGAGGCGACCATTTAGTGCTGGCTTGTCAAAAAGGTATTTTAATGGGTCCAAATGGGACACAACATGGACAGAATGGGAAAGCAAGTAATGCCTAAGCTTTTTAGATGCCCATACCAAGGCCAAGCAAGTTTTCTCCAACTGTGAATACCGAGTTTCATACTGGATGAACTTTTTACTTAAGTAATATATGGCCTTTTCTTCTCCATTTATTTCTTGCGCGAGCATGGCTCCGGCAGCAGTTTCAGTGATAGTTAAATACAGTCTTAGAGGGACTCCAGGTATTGGTGGTACAAGTATCGGAGGCTTGAGAAGATATTCTTTTATTTTTTCTAAAGCCTCTTGACATTTGTCATCCCATTCCACCTTTTCTTCCTTCTTCAATTTCTTGAAGATGGGCTCACAAACCATAGTTAATTTTGATATGAATCGACTAATATATTGGAGCCTACCTAAGAATCCTCGGATTTGTTTTTCATTTTTAGGGGAAGGCATGTCTAGTATAGCTTTGATTTTAGATGGATCAATTTGTATACCCCGTGTGCTAACTATGTATCCAAGCAACTTTCCAGATGTTACTCCGAAGGCGCATTTTTGCGGATTCAGCCTCATATTATGTTTTCTTAGTCTAGTAAAGAATTTCCTTAGGGCAGGAATGTGCCCTTGTCGGTCTTTTGATTTTACAATCATGTCATCTACATAGACCTCTACTTCCTTATGCATCATATCATGAAGCAA
>PYUH01000312.1:0-10092 GCA_016808085.1 Suaeda aralocaspica | reverse complement strand
GTAGTAGCAGTACTTTGATAGGTTGCTCCAGCGTTTTTAAGTCCAAAAGGCATTACTTTGTAACAGAAAGTTCCCCATTCGGTAATGAATGTGGTTTTTTCCATGTCTTCCGCAGCCATTTGTACTTGGTTGTAACCTGCATAGCTATCCATGAACGAAAGGAGTTCATGGTTAGTCGTGTTGCCTACGAGGAGATCAATGTGTGGTAGTGGAAAATCGTCTTTAGGACTAGCTTTGTTTAAGTCCCGAAAATCTACACACATTCTCACACGTCCATCCTTTTTCGGAACTGGAACAACATTAGCTACCCATTCCGGGTATTTTGAAACGCGTATCAAACCAGCATCTAATTGTTTGATAATTTCCTCTTTGATTTTGAGGGCAACGTCAGGCTTCATACGTCTTAACTTTTGTTTGACGGGTTTAATTGTTGGATTGAGCGGAATTTTGTGTTCCGCAATTTCACGATCTNGATTTTGTGTTCCACAATTTCACGATCTATTCCAGGCATATCTTTGTAGGACCAAGCAAAAACATCGTTAAATTCTTTGAGCGTGTTTATTAAGTCTGTGCGCTCTTGTAAATTAAGAGTTAAGCCAATTTTTAGTTCTTTTATATCTTGTTCATTACCGGTATTAATGGATTGAGTTTCTTCTATTACAGGCGTGCGATTTTAAAATTCTTCCATGAACTTTATTATCTCAACTGGTTCATCATTAGTTGATTTTTCAACTGAATTAATTATTGCAAGACAATTATAAGGGGAGTGGGGAGAAGAGCGTGGATAAGCAACAGTTGCATAATTATTGAAATCATCAAGGAGTACATCAAAGAGGGACTCAATTCCCTTAGAGCTTAAATCTAAATTAGGAACGAGAGGAAACGAAGGAGCAGAAATAGCGAGGTTTCCTATGACATTAATATGATCTTTGGATTCGGACTCAAAATTAGACTCAAACTCAGACTCAGACTCAGAATCTTCGAAAATTTGTCCCTCCCCGGTTGAGATAGTAATTTTGGCCCCTTTAGTGTTGATCCACTTCAAGGCATTTCTCTATCCGCGCTCGACGTTCTCTGAATGGGAAATGAGTAAAGCGGGGTTGAACTTTTCATCTTGCATAGCCTTCTGAATTACTGCAGCTTCGTCTCTCAATGGGTTCCGTTCCAGTCCAAATAACAGACCAAGGGCCCATTTGTCTAAACACTCTGGTTTGGAGTATTTGGTGGGAAGAGAGTATTGTGCTCTCTCTTCTAGAAAGTAGCAATCATTAAATATTTCAAATCCAGGAATTTGTTTCCCCGTTTGAACCAAGGGTTCAGGGAAGCCATAATAGGGGTAATTATCCCCTTCCTTTATAAACTACCCGTTTAAAGTGAGCTGGTAGGAAGGGATAGAGGTAGTAATTACCCTTTTGGCGTTGGCCTTTCGAGTCACTTCTTCAACCATGTATCTTTTTAATTCCTCTTCTGTCGGTTCATACCCCAAACCGAAGAGGTTAGGTGTGGCTTTGACTTTATGGAGATGAGTGATCTCCCTTCCTCCTTTTGCTGCTAAAGGCATGCCAGGAAAATAACCATTTTTTAACATAATAGCGTTCACTATCACACTAGCATGGGGATCACTTCACGTGGTAAGTCTCTCTTGATTCACTGAGAGCGATTTCTTCGGGCCACAAATCCCACCAACAGTTCCACACTCTTGATCATGGGTATTTTTACAGGGATTGATCCTCCATGGCTACTCTGATTGGAGAAGCTTAATGGGTTATAGGCACGGCCTTCAGTATGACTTGACCTTTTGATGGAGCGAGCGAAGGCCACCGCACCAAGCATGGGGAACCATGGGGTCCTAGAAGCAATTGAAAGGATGATTTTACAATCGATGACATAAATTCAACTTCTTCCTTATTCCACCGGTGGGACATCATCAAGAATTAATGACTCCTCAGACTCTCGTCTAGTGTTGTCTAAGCCTTACTTATGCCAAGCATGCTTGGCAGTTATTTATGGCAGACTTGACCGCAGACCATTACGACTAATGTCAAGGGACGTTTTTTTTCATATCCCAGGAGTAGGTAAAGGGCCTTGTTATGAGTAGTACCTTCCGGGGGGGAGATCCTCTTTAGAGAAATTCAATCATTTTCTTTAGGTCCAGTTGACAAGAGCTTACAAGATATCAGGGGTGTGTCTGGGAAGAAACCTTTCAATGAATAAAGGTCTGTTCATACAGCTGCCCTGATCACGAGAAGAAGCTAATAATTGCCAAATGGTTACGGTCGGCTTTAGTCTTGCATTTGCTTATGAGGGATAACATTGTGCCCTCACTAGAATTTTGTGCTTGTGATGACCATATTTGTTTGGACCTGGAATTGAGTCTTGTGGACCTGAGATGGGCCTTTTTCATTATCAGGTGATAAGCTCTCCAAGGAACGAGTAAGATGTTGAACATGAGACACCGTTCTGTAGGATCTTGACAGCCATCATTTTTTATAATTTCTGGATAGCCCGAGAGTGTGTTGCCACATACATGATCGTGTAAGCTAATACTTCCTCCTCATTATCATATTGGAAGTGATAAATTAGAGGATCAAAATTATGTCAAAACAATCAATGGATGGAATAGGACATCCACAACCAAGGATTGGGTGACTTAGTCGGCTTGGAGGTAAAGGTAACACACCCGTCTTCCAACCATGTTTGATGACTGTTGAGGAGACCGCAATCATTGTTCAATCATGCCCTTTTCCCTATGGTATTTCAACCATATAGCATTACCATTTTGGGCTGCTCTTGTCCTGGTGGGTCAGGGAGTTGGCCTAATGGGATTCGTAATCATTTGGCTTTGAAGTCTGTTAAGAGCTTGAGAATAAGTCATGACTGATGGAGTGACTATCCTATCTCGACGGCCATCTCTTTATTTTTGAGGACTTGGACGAGAAGCTTCTAAAGCATGACTTCATCATTTTTTGGAAGAGTCACCTTTTTATAGGTGTAGTTCCCTTATCACCTGGGGGGCTTCGACTGTTTTTTCAATAAATCGTTCTCAATTTTATATCCCGACATCATACACTCATTTGAAGAGTCGATGCCTTGTATTTGATGTACTTGATAAGGCTCGGACAGGTTGTCTCACAAACCTTTCTACTAATTCCATCGATGGTTTATGGACCAAGTGGGTCACTCTTTCCCATAACGAGTGAGCAAGTAGTGAACCCTTCATCAGCTCCTTGTTTTAAACACTTCGAGTGCTCGGAGTGTGAACTTGGAATCCATGGTTATCTTGTATGATCAATGAATCCTAGTAACAGTATCCCAGTTGAAAAACCGATCTGTGCTAGAGAGTAAACCAATTCGTGGAATGGGTTCTAAAGAAAGAGGGAAATCACTGGATAGAATACAGATCAACCTTTGAGGGTCATATACCCAATAAGCTCTTTAAGGTGATTGACTTGATAACATGTCACCTTGACTTTAAAGAAGAGTAGAAGGATCAACTTCTCAGGGAGAACAGCCTCGGTGTGTTGGATGTTGGCAGCCTCAATTGAATATGGTTGCCACCATTGAAACGATTGACTAGATTTTCTATCTCTTTCTTTTCCATCCTTTCCTTCCTTGCCTTTTGGCTTCCATTTCAGCCAATGTTTCTTTTCAGCAGCACGTTTCAGCTTCAATTCGAAGCGTATTTTTTAACTTCTAGTTCAGCCTTCATCATTATAGACGCATCATAGAGATCATGTAGCATTCAATTTCTTCTTCCCATACTTGAGCTTAAGGGAGGACGGAACGAAACTTGAGGAATCAATTGAGAAGAGAATTTAGAGTAATGAACCCAAATCTTCACAAAACCTCTAAGGAAATTTTAGGATGAATGATGAGTTCGTTACTACCTAACCTTTGTAACGTTGATCGGATCGCGCGCACCAAGCAGTGAACCCAGCCCATTACGAAAAAATTCAAGTCGCCATTCAGAAAAAAGTAATTATTCCATTTTTCGAAAAAAACAAAAAAATATAAGTAGTGTTAACAATGATTAATTTAATACTAAGCGTTGAAGCTAAGCTAAAGACGACCTAAACTTAATTAATGACATTCTATAAGAATATATTAATAAAGGTTTTTGACCTTTTTTAGTTTAATTGAACAAAACCAGTATTAAGTTAATATTGTTAATGCTCATGAGATTAAAAAAATTTTGTCCTTTTTTTTAACAAAAAAAACGAGAATTTCCTCATAAGGGAACAATGAGATGTGTAGCCCCACCTAGAATTCGAAAGTAAACTATTAAATCCTACAAAAAAGAATTGGAAATTAGTAATCCTCAAATATTCAAATTATGTCAATAATCTAACAAATCAATGTTGAAATGATTGATACGATTTAATATTGACTGGGGTGAATAATGGAGTATAGAGTATCAAGTTTAGTCTTAAAAAAAGCTTTTATTTCTAACAGCATGTATGAGGCAGTCCTTTACTAAATATTTCAAAATAACTTCTAATAGACAACATTAATAGTATTTTATAAGAACAGATAATGCTAATGAAGTCTTTGTAAGAAAATGATTTTAGTGAACACTTATTGTTAAGCAATGTAATAAATCTTTTATAAGCCAAATGCACAAATCTAAAGTTCCTCCAAAACAACCTGAAGATAAAATAACAGCCATAAAGGAAAGTAGAAAAAAGAAACAAAATCTTTTTTTACGAAAAAAAGGAAACAAAATCATAAAAAAGGAAACAGGGTCAGGAAAAAAAGAAAGATAAAAAATACAAGCAATGAGGTTTCCTAAAACCAAGGTTTTATGTACTCTAGGGGTAGCTACTAAAGGTGTCAATTCAAGTGTCCTAATCTAAGGAGTGTGCTCCAACACTTTGCAGTGTGATAACGTTAGATATAGGAGTCTCCCTCAGCTCCTCTCCACGTACATGGGCAACTTGGAACGATGTAGTGGAAAGGTTGCGTTTTGCTCGGTTGCTTAGGAGACCTTGGGCCCCACCAAGTTAACGGTTCCTTCCCGACAATGTAATGTTATTAATGGTGATCCAAGGCCTGTTTCAAACACATGGAAAGCCAGTGTTTGTCACCTGTATGTGCAATATGTTAAAAAATGAATTTGCTCTAATATAAAGTGTATGATTAAGAAAATTTTTCAAGTCTGCACCCTCTTTTAGTTCCCAGTGGAGTCGCCACTTTAGGCCCCGGATTTAGGGTCCCAATTTTGCGTCACTTTCCCACAACGTCATAGGTCAGTTAAGACCTACAAATGTGGCTTAGGAAAGGTGAAATGGACGTTTTTTCAGAAGTATTTTGCCAAAAAAAAAAAAGAAGTGCAGGAATTTCAGTCGCGCTACGCTATTTGTGTTTTTGTTTGTTTATTTATCTTTTTGTTGCGAGTGAGATAAATTTTAATGAAACGGAAACGGAGATGCTGTAAGAAGTCGCCAATGAGTTTAGAAACTAAATTCATTAACCCGTGTATTTAGATTAGATACGAATGGACTGAATAGGGACGTTTGTCTAAATTGCACGGAAATACCTTCAAATCCATGGGGATGAACTCCATTGTGGTCGAGCGAACCAAAGATTGGCTGGGGCGCAGGTACTAACAGATGAGTGCATCGGGTTAGCCCATAGGCGCCATTAAGAGTTTTCCTCTGTAACCAACCGGAATATTACATTTAGAATCACACAAAACATATCATTACGAAATCACAAAATAAAAGCATTAAATGTTAGGAATCACAAAAAAAAAATAATAATTTAACTCAAACGTTATTAAAATCAATTTAGGGAGCCTAACTGATTATATTTGTCACAAGATGTATCTTGATTAGGCGTTGCAAAAGTCACTTTTAAGTCCCTTTAACAATATAACGTGAGTAAAGCGAGTAACATATAGGAACAACAACTTAAAGTCCAGTAAACAGATTTTAGGGCTCTTAGAACGTAACCACTTCTCCTTTGAGATTGTCCTTCGTCGAGTATAATTTGGGCGGAGTTTAGAAGTATTGTTTCGATATTATTAAAAATTTGTAGCCACTTTTTAAGTAAAATAAATACAATAAAAATATAAATAATTAATAATAAAAAAAAAAGGTTTGTAAAAGACAATAATCGGATTCATTTAAGTATTAGGACGAAAGTGTGAGTAAAAATGGTGTTCAAAATGAAGGAAACTGAGGGCTTTTATAACACGGGGAAACCCTAAATCGCGCTGGGCTGCTCATTGTACGCGAATCCGCTGGGGTGGCCAAAAGTAGCGCAGGGGGAACCTACAACGATACCCAGGGGTAGCGCTGTAGGCTTAGTCACGCTGAGCTGTCAGCGTGGACTAAATTAAGCGCGCTACGTTTTAAAACATCTTTTTTTTATTATTTATTATATTATGTTATTTTATTCATTATTTAAAATAGTACAAGAGCATTTGGATATAAAAAGGTCCGCTTTGAAATAAGGAACGAGATTGATTGAAGCCCACGTATAACCCGATTATCCATCTTCTAGATTTTCTCTCCGAAAGGAGTATTTTTAATCATCATAGAGATCCTGCCGCGGGGAAAGGGACTTAAATAGGTGTCTACACCAAATCGGGCGATTAAAGAAAAGGAAACTCGTTCGATGGCAAAATCCAACGTTTGAAATAATAGTGATTTGTTATGTTGGTCAATGCACAGTTGAAGAGTTGTACCGGTAAGATGATGTGTATGTTTTGGTTTATTTGATTTGTTATTGTTGAAGTCTTGATTAGTATGTCCTCGGATTACTGACTGTTTGTTTGTGTGCAGCGCTATGTCTGGACTTGGCCCTACGATGACCAAGTTGGTTGCGGGTAGTCGTTTAGAATAGGAAAAGTACAGGTACAAGTGGGCATAGACATTCATGCTGGGCTGCAGTGAAGAGTGCTTCTTGCTATGTAGGTCTTTCTAGTTTCTTAATGTATTGCCTTATGGCGTTATCTACCTATTGATTGGGAGCAGTTGTATTATTTCAGAAAGTTTAAGGTTTTGGATTTGAAGGGCCATTAATATGATTCCGAAGTTGTAATAAATTTTTAAGTGAAGTTTTCTTTTGTTTTGGGTGTATTTTGTGTTGAGATTGTTTGAGTTCCAGTTTAAATTGGTTGGTTTTAACGACTTACCTTTATACTTTGATAATGCCTTCTTAGTCGTTATCACAAGGGCGGTAATGCGTTGGTTTTTCCTTGTTTATTTAGGAGTTTACTAGTATAATTAAATATTTATAACTGTTTTCCGGGAAAATCTAGAGAAGGAAGTTAGAAAATTCCACATGGTGTTACAAAGTGGTTTACCAACGCTTAAGTTTTCGAAATAAAATAAACTTTATTTTTGGGGGTGCCATTAAGTTCTATGTTGGAAGGACGAATTTCTTTTTGGATTTTAGGGAAATAGCAATTTTTCTAAAAAATAGTAATTTCCGCCAATAGAAATTTGTGAAAAATAAATGTTTTAAAATCATTACATGTGCCAAGGTATGCAAGGAATGCAGATGACTATTGTTATTGCTTTAATATCATGTGGTAGATTGGCGTAGGATGTTTTGGGATGTAGGATAGACTTTATTTCTGTTCTTTTCATGTATTAAGTACATGTGTTGAAATGTTGCTGATGTGAGTAGCTAGGTGTAAAAGAAATGTCTGGTTAGCCACAAGACCTTTGGTGATCGAACGGTTAGTTTGTTTTGTTGTGGGAAGGATCTTCCATTAGTCTTAAGTGTTGTGCAGGATGTTGGATAACATGTCTAGTAAGGATACCAGATGGGACTTGGAGAAGAAGAAAAATATGAGAGTCCCCTAATATGTCTGAATAGATACGATTTTCTTGTTGGTTTTACATGAGTACGGTGTTGAAGCTACCGCCAGTTGGACCACCTAATCAGGTGGCGGCCCTAATGTTAGTTATTTGCAAAACCTCACCCTACTTGGATATGGAGGTGAAGCTCAATGACTTCACTTTACTGGGAGCACTTCCAAATACACCAATATAAAGATGTAGTTAGTCAAGGGGCTGTGCGATGGGAGGTATCGGGGAGGGTTATATGCAAGGAAGAGAAGGAGTTACAGGAGGTGATGCAGTGTGGCGACCCCACCCCACAAGCCCAAGTGACCCATAGATGATGAGAGGGTGTGAAGGAAAATACTTCTAGTTCACGAGTTATGAACGAAAGGATAGCTAGGCTATGAGATCCGAGAAATCCAAAATCCAGTTGCTCCTGGACTGTAGTAAATTGGATCTGCTTCGGAAGGATGACGAAGAGCTGCTGATCTGGGAAGATATGGATGAAGATATAGAGGGGATATGGAGATGAGATGAGTGTGAAGGATGACCCAGGAGTTTGCCTAAAAAATATGTAATGTCGAAGGACAAAAAAAGGAAGATGTAAGTTTAGGCGTTTTGTTATAGGATGAGTTAATTATATGTTTAGATTGTTGAATTAATTTAGATTGCGTTTTTTTTGTGAATAAGTGGCAGGAGCCGTAAGGAAAATTAGTTGGAATTAATCAATAAGAATTCTTATGGGGAATGAGTAAAAATGAGTAGTTTTTTTAGGAAATGAAAGCCCAAGTAAAGTAGAACCAAGGGATTTATTTATTATTATGTTGCTGTATTATTTGTTTTAATGGTTGTGTAAAACAATCAAAACTAAGTGAATCATTGCTTAAAAAAGAATTGAACAATTCTTTTGTGAGACGAATGAGAAATTGTTTATGTTATAAGTTATGTGGTTTAACCTAGAGTTATAGACATCGTTAATATAAGGTCTTTTCCCTCCATAGAGAATAGGATGGGCTGTGAACGTAACAAAATCAGCCTCCATATGTAGGGAGGTAATTAGCTACTGTAGGGACAGTTAGTGCTGAGGAAATGGAATGGTAATGACTCTGCTGGGGGAATTTCAAAGAAGATTTCTCAGTTAAGCCACCACTTACAAGGAGAGCACAATCAAACGAATTTCTAAAGGGATGGTTGAGAGAATATGAACCAAGTTGTTCGGAAGCAAGCTGAGTTTTCTAGAAGAGATTAAGGGAACCTTGTAGTTACTATTGAGAATAGAAGCTGATTTTTGGTGTGAACAATACAAGCTTTTGTGATTAGAGCGTGACCCAGGTTCAATTGGGATGTGTTCAAGAACAAATCCGAATAAGTTTTATCCCTGGTTCCTTCAGAACAGAAATCTGATGAATTTCTGAAGCTTAAGATGGGGAGTATGTTTGTTACTGGTAATACTCTAAGTCATAGAGTTGTCTAGGTTTGCTAAGGAGGCTGTGTGAACTGAAAACTTTAAGGTAATCTTTTCTGGAGAGGTTACCCTTCGAATCCAATTGAGTAAGCCAGGCAAGTTCTGAGTCATGGATGAACGTATGATTAGAGCTGCAACATTGATGCCCTTAGACCAAAAAGAAGAGGTTGCTGAAAGAAGGAGACGAGAGAGAAAAGAAATAATGGTGGAGGAAAATTAAACCAGCACGGGAGTCATGGTGGATTTAAGAAAACCAACGTTTCAACAAATAACTTCCAAGCTAACAGGGGAAACTTTGGGACACTGCTAATGGAAATGCAATAGGGCTCAGCTGGCAACATCAAGAAGGTCGTGTGTATCTTCTGCACGAAGTGGCCTAACAATCACCAGGGAAGGACGTGCTGGGAACTAGTGACTTGCGTTGTGTAACAAGCTTGGCCACTTTGAGTATGGCGTGTTTATCTAAGAACAACGAAAAGGAAGGAGGATAAGGTTCTCATTAAGGGAACCCAACGGGGGTCAAGCAAGAAGGGGTTTTAAGAAACAGGGAGGAAAAGAAACACCTCAAGCCGGACAAACAATGGAGGTGGAAATGGAGGAGGTCAGCCGAAGACCTCAATACCTGAAAAGCGGATGTGATGGCTCGAAGCGAAGCCGAATCTGGTAAGGATGAATGACTGGTACTTTATCTGTCACTTCTTCTTATTAAAGTTTTGTTTTTTGATTTTGGTTGAACTTTATTGTCTGTTAAACTATGTTGGAAAAGTTAATGCCTTTTGTCAGGTGTGTTGGGAAAAGTAGATCAAATAGATATGGCAATGTGTACCATCAGGG
>PYUH01000311.1:299752-315515 GCA_016808085.1 Suaeda aralocaspica | reverse complement strand
ACAACCATATATATGACCTTTTCACTCCGAATCCTTTGGTCTGGGTTCTATTTTTACCTTACAGGCGATTTCCGGGATTTTTTTCCTGGACCCCAGAACCCCAAAAAACAGTGAATAATAGCCTTTTTTTAGGCCCCCGGAGCGGCCTCCCGGGCCCCGTCACTTTTTCGGCCGTTTTTTTACTACGTTGTATGGACCTCCACAGCACCCCCCACGATCATTTTCAGCTCCTAAACACCTGTTAGGATCCTACTTATGGCCTCTTACAAAGAGGGGAAAAATAGCCTTATATGCAATCGTCTAAGGCTTTTTTATATTCCCTCATATGACCTTTTCACCTTGAATCCTTTGTTCTAAGATCCTATTTTTACCTTATGGGGACCCCGGTCAATTTCCGGAATTTCTTATTCCGGGACAACTTAACGACATAAAACAGCGAATAATAGTCTGTGTTTTAGGCCCCCGGAGGGGCCGTCCCTAGCCCTGTCACTCTTTCGCCCCGTTTTTTTAGCACTTTGGTTCGTGCAGGCACTTTGACTCCCGCAAAGCCAATCAACCCCGTGCGACACTTGCTCAACAGTCCGTCATGAACAAGTTTGACTTCCCCTTGACATGTTCCTCGTGCCTGCGTAGCTCACTCGTTGAGCTGATTATCTCCTTCCACGTGTTCCATGCCTTAACTTGGTTACTTGCTCCGGTATGCTGCATCTCTTGTCGCTCTTGCGATGGTGTATGGGCTGTGTGCCCATGACTATGACCCTTGTTGTGCCGCTTCTTTGTTCACCTCTTACACGTGAGTAGGTCTTCAATGCACACCTTGAACGCCCTCTGGCCACACCTCTCCTGGCAAGTTCCTTATGTGGTCGGGCAACTTGTACGTGCCACATGCCCTGACGCACTCGTTCTCATTGAGCATGCGCGTTTGTGCAAGCCCCTTGCTTACACACGAGTTTCTCACCATGCTCTATCCCTTGGAGACGAGCAACTCCCTTGGTTCTCCCATGGACCTTGTCATGGTGCTTCACCCTCGGCTTGCCCATGACTTGCCCACTTTGAGCACCCAGTTGACTCCATGTCGACGACTCCATGTCGACGACTAAGAAATCAACTTTGCCCGTCCACTTCCCCAATCAGACACAGAAATCCCATGCCCGACCGTACACCGGANCGTACACTGGCGCGGACTTAATGTTGATGGCCTTCCACTCACCATCAACCTTGGTGAACTTGACCCCCAGATCCTTGGCTTCCCTTAATGCCAAGAAGTTGTGTGACGCTCCTTTGTCCACAAGCAATCTGGTCCCAACGCCGTTCACCTCCCCATAGACAGCCATCAGGCCCCCTTGCATGACGCTTGTCCCTTGTTTTGTCGTGGCTGCCTGTTCAGTTGGCTCTCTATCCACGACACCTGAAGCATTGAGGAGTCTCATGTTGGCTAGCGTGGCTTTCTCCTCCATGTGCATCGCCCCACACCTCATCTCCTCTTGAGACGACTCCTCCAAGTTTGCAACTAGGGCACTCAACCTTTGCTTCGTTGGGTATTCTCTTGCCCAATGTGGCCCTCCACATATGAAGCATCCCCGTTGGTTGGTCTTCGAAGTTGATCTGAACTCCTCCTTTTGATTGTTGTTCTTCTCAAAGTTGTTGCCCCCATTGCCTCCCTTGGTTGGTTTGGCGGGCTCCTCTCCCCCACCATCCTACTTGTTTCCACCACCCCTGGCATCCTTCTTGGGACCCCTAAACTCCGTCAGGGACTCTGCAATAGCATTGGCATCAGCGAGGGTTTGAGGGTTCCTCCTCTTTACCTCCAACTGAGCCCAATGTTGCAACCCTCCAGTGAAGTAGATGAGTTGGGTCTTCTCTATCATGTCTTCGACTTCAATCAAGAGAGATGTGAATGTCCTGATATATTCTTTAATGTGGCTAGTGTGCTTCAACTCACGTAGTTTCGTCATAGACACCTCTTGAGCATGTTCTAGTTAGAATTGCTTCTTGAAGTCATTCTTAAACTCATCCCAAGTATCGATGGAATAAGTTCCCTTCTTGATATCCAACTCTCGCCTTCTCCACCATAGGATACCATCCTCCTCCAGGTACATAGTGGCGGTATTGATCTTGGAAGTTTCATCCTCCACGTGCATGGCTTCAAAATACCTTTCCAAACTCCAAAGGAAAGTCGATTTCTCGAGCATCCCTTTTCCCTAAGCNATCCCTTTTCCCTAAGTACTTGGAAGGTTTGGGAATGTCCATCTTTGGCCCGGCCTGGATAGTAACACCCCCATTCACTGCAGCCTTCTTGCACAATATCAGCTCGTCCTTGAGAAGTTCATTTTCTTTCCTCAAGGCTGAGAGCTCTTCCCAGACCTTAGCCATCTCGCTCTCCATCTTCTCCCTAACATGGCTCACGAGCATGTTGGCTTCGGCGGAACGCTCAATAGCAATCTTTCAACCCTTGTGTCAACAATGTACACTTTCTCTTTGAGTGCCCTAATATCCATCTCGGCCTTCCTTAGACCATCGGATAGTTCCGCGGCTCCCCTCTTGACCCTTGTGGATCGCTGCTCTGCTTTGGTCGAGTTCTCCACCGCCTTTGCTACCCGTTACTCTAGCTTCTCAAATGCCGCCTGAGTAACCTCTAGCGCATTGCCTTCAGTTGCTTGTACTGAAGTGCTACACTTGTCCTTGGCCATCGAACCTTAATTCAACTTCGTTCACTTGCTAACACACTTGGACAATACCCCAACGACCGTAGCCGCTCTGATACCACTTATCACGTGCTGACTAATTCCCCTTAGTCTTTCCACGCTGCCCACTAACTTCCACCCCTAGATGCCAGTCAAGGCTAAACCCTTCCTTAGTATATAGCTAAGTAATGCAACGAAAGCTTGAATAAAAAAATAAGTAAAGCACAAGTTTATGAGTATGAGTTTTATTTCTTTGAGAGAAACTGAATACAATACTTATATTACTCTCTCTATCTCTCTCTGTGGGTTGGTTCGTGCAGGCTCTTTGACTCCTGCAAAGCCAGTCAACACCGTGCGACACTTGCTCAACAGTCCGTCGTGAACAAGTCTGACTTCCCCTTGACACGCTCCTCGTGCCTGCGTAGCTCACTCCTTGAGCTGATTATCTCAATTAGCGAGACACGTCCCTTGTATCAAGCTACCAAGTATTCGTCCCAGACGAATGTGTTAGTGCGTTGGACAGATCCAGTTAGCCCTTAGCACTTACCCCAAGTAGCGCACCCCTTGTGCCTAAGTTATCCCCACACACTCNGTTATCCCCACACACTAACCCTCTCTAAGTTTCTGTGGAAGATGGTTGCTGGAAGGAACACACAATAAAACACACAAGTGGTAGAGGGAATTAAACTCTATTAATGCATTCTAATAAATGCTACACTTGTTTACAAAGGTGAATACTGTGCTCTCCAAGTTCCTCCCCTCTTCTGAATATACAATTTAATGACTTGGGTATTTATATACATCACTTGTCCTACTATAACTAGAATATTCTAACATTCCTACTACATTTAGAACATCCTACTTCCCTACTGTACATAGAACATCCTACATTCCTAGTGACTTTAGGATATCCAATATTCCTAGTGTATCTAGGACACGTGAGAATTCCCCAGAACACCCTCCAATGTTTTGAACCCTTCTGGAATATGCTAAATTACTCTAGACCTTACAATGAGGTTCTAAAGCCTTTCATACTCTTCCAAGCGTAGTAGACAAACTCTTCACTATGTATGAACCTCGTTTCAACAACATAGCACTGCCATCCCAAAAGTACTGCTCATCTTCAGACCCAGTATTATGGTACAGCATTATTACTTCCTGCAGACTGCCTACTATAAGGGTGAGGGTGCTGCTTGACAGCCCATGAGCAGCTCCCCCTGGGGATCCTTATGCATATGCGTAAGGACTATGTGTTGGATAAATAGTCGGTACGTGACAACGTGCTATGGACCTCCACAACACCCCCCACAATCATTTTCGACCCCTAAACACCTCTTAGGATCCCTCTTATGGCCTCTTCCAAAGAGGGGTTAACCTGCCCTATATGCAATCGACTAAAGTCATTTATCATCCCTCATATGACCTTTTTACGCCGAATCCTCTGGTCTGGGTTACTATTTTTACCTTACGGGTCCCCTAAACGACAAAAAACAGTGAATAATAGCCTTTGTTTTAGGCCCTCGGAGGGGCCGTCCCGGGCCCTGTCACTTTTTCGCCTCGTTTTTTTACCAACTGCTATGGACCTCCACAGCACCCCCACGATCGTTTTTGGCTTCTAAACATGTCTTAGGATCCCTCTTATGGCCTCATCAGGAGAAGAGAAAAACAGCGTTAAATGCAATTGTCTACGGCCTTCTAATCAGAACTTTTCACACTAAATCATTTGATTTGGTTCTTATTTTTACCTTACGGGCACCCCTGTTGATTTGCGGGAATTTTTTTTGGGACCCCTGAAACCCAAAAAACAGTGTTTAATAGCCTTTGTTTCAGGCCCCCGACGGGACTGTCCCGGGCCCCGTCACTTTTTCACCCCGTGCTATGTACCTCCACAGCACCCCCCACAATTTTGTTCGGCTTCTAAACACCTCTTCGGATCCCTCTTATGGCCTCTTTAGGAGAGGATAAAAACAGTGTTATATGCAATTGTCTAAGGCCTTCTTATGATCCCTAATATGACCTTTTCACACCAAATCCTTTGATCTGGTTCCTATTTTTACCTTACGGGCACCCCTGTTGATTTCCTGGAATTTTTTTCTGGGACCCCTGAACCCCAAAAATATTCACGCCCCCGACGTGGCTTTCCCGGGCCCCGTCACTTTTTCACCCCATTTTTTTACCACGTGCTATGAACTCCATAGCACCCCCCACGATCGTTTTCGGCCACTAAACACCTCTTAGGATCCCTCTTATGACCTCTTCCAGAGAGGGGAAAAACAGCCTTGTATGCAATCGTCTAAGGCCTTCTTATCATCCCTAATATGACGTTTTCACCCAAAATCCTTTGATCTGGGTTCCTATTTTTATCTTACGGGCACACCTGTCAATTTCCGAGAATTCTTTTTCCGGGACCCCTGAACCCCAAATAACAGTGATTAATAGCCCCTGTCACTTTTTTACCCCGTATTTTTTTACCACCTGCTATGGACCTCCACAGCACCCCTCACGATTGTTTTCAAGCCTAAATACCTCTTAGTTTCTTTCTTATGGCCTCTTCTAGAGAGTGGAAACCACCCTTATATGCAATCGTCTAAGTCCTTCTTATCGTCCCTCATATAACCTTTTCACCCCGAATCCTAAGGTCTGGGTTCCTATTTATAACATGCAGGCACCCCGGTTGATTTTCGAGATTTTTTTTTCTAGCACCCCTGAACAACAAGAAACAGTGAATAATAGCCTTTGTTTCAGGCCCTTGGTGGTGCCATCTCGGGCCCCGTCACTCTTTCGCCCCGTATTTTTACCACGTGCTACGGACTTCTTGATGTGAATTGGAATGAGGATTCCAGCAAGGTGGACGAATTTAAAAACCTGATACTTAATCCTATGGGTTTGAATGTGGATAGAGGACAAACATGGGTTACAAGACTCTCATGGGACGTTCCCATAGAGGAATAATAGCCTTTGGATGCATGGAAGGAG
Source organism: Suaeda aralocaspica (assembly GCA_016808085.1). Lineage (NCBI taxonomy): Eukaryota > Viridiplantae > Streptophyta > Magnoliopsida > Caryophyllales > Amaranthaceae > Suaeda > Suaeda aralocaspica. The sequence goes on along the minus strand of PYUH01000311.1, from coordinate 309,855 downwards.
AGGTTAGGCCAAGTGAGTTTGTTGAGCCTATGGGTTTTTTCCCATTCCACTTGGTAGGGTTTTCCCATATGGTGTTTTGTTATTATCTTAGTAAGTCTATGGGTCATGATTGATGGAATCCAACATGAAGAATAGTTTCTTGAAAGTTTCTTGATTAAAAGATTGAATCTTGATGCAATTCTTTAAATTTTGATGAAAATCTTGAAAATAGCGCAAAAGGCAATGAAGAGTCTTGGATGATTTTTTGGGAATCTTGGGTTCCGTATGTGTCCGTGATTTTTAGGATTAATTTCGATAATTATCTTGTTTATTAATTATTTAGTCAAGTTGTTAGGATCGGATAATTTCTTGATTAGTTAGTTAGATAGAGTTTCTTAGGAAAGATAAGATCTAAGTGCAAGTTGCATGATGATGTGGCAATCTTATCTTTAGTTTGTTGAGCAAGTTGCACACAAGTAGGATTTATTTACCTAGCTTGTGAGTGTTTCTTATGTAGATTTTAGTTAGGATTTTGTTTTTAATTATACCTATAAATAATCTCAACAATAGGATGTAATTAATTAAGTTTTTTATTCACAAAAAAAGAAGTATGCTAGTTTGCGTCACTTTTGTGGTGCGTGAATACTATTACTAACATTGTGATTTTGGATTGAATTACATTGTTAAAACCCTAATTAATGATTCTCTGGATTGGTATAATTAATTGGCATTCGGTCAAGTTATTTGTATTTGATTACTTAAGATTGAATATCCTCGTGAGTTTTGAGTGTTATTTGCGAGTACCACTTATAATCCACATCAATTTGGTATCAGATTTTAGGTTTTTGATTGCTTATGGCGGAAGAGGAGTTTCTTGAAGCCACTAAACACTTCCAAAGGGTTGTGCTCGAAAAATTACAAGCCTTGGAGTTAGGCCATAAACAAGAAAAGCCAAGGATAGACGCACTTTTTCGTCAATCTCAGCGACAAAACGATCCTAATAGCATCTACTACAAAGGGAAGGGAAGTGACGAGGACGATGATGATGATGGTGATCCAACTTCATCAGATTCAACCCTTGATTCAAAGAAGCAGCCTAAACGAAAGTCTAAATTGGACGATCGTGGCATTAAGCTTGACGATTTCCATTGCCAAGGTACTCCAGAGGATTACTTAGAGTGGGAGCACCAAGTTGAGAAGATTGCGAAGTTTAAGGGTTTTGATGATCGAAAAACTTTCGGAATTGCGTATATTCGTCTTGTGAAGAGTGCAGGGTTATGGTATGAGGGTTTGAAGGCCAAGAGGTTACGTCAAAACAAGGCCAAAATCACTTTATGGGTGATGTTGCGTGCAAAGATGCGTGACAAGTATGTCCCGATTGATTTTGAGCAACAAAATTACATAAAACTAACTTCTTTATACCAAGGATCTATGAGTGTTAATGAATATATTGCTGAATTTGAGAAGTTAGCATTGTTATGTGACCTTCAAGAGAAGGAAAGCATGAAAATTGCACGATTTTTGAAGAGTCTAAATCGTCCCATTGAACTTGAGTTGGATTTGGTGCAATACGTTGATTTTAACGATTTTTGCAAGAAGGCATTGAAAGTAGAGAAGTGTTCCAAGGAGGATGGAAAGAAGCAATATGTGCCTTTTACCAAACCCACATATTCTACTTCATTGAACAAGGAATCTACAAAGCCACAAAACACTAACCCCACGCCCATTGGATCCTCAAACCCATCCAGTGAAAAACCTAAGAAGGTTTTGTCTAAGGCGGAATTTGAAGAGAGGCGACGTTGTTTTAAATGTTAAGGCTATGGACACATTGCTTCTAGCTTCACAATGAAACATCAATTACATATTGAAGTTGTTCGTCAATGGGAGAAAGAAGTGGCGGAATTTGACATTATATGTGATGAGGACACACATCAAAGTGAGACAGCGGAGGATAGTGAACACGGTTGTTACACGCAACCACCACTCAATGAGGAAGATGGCCAATTATTCGTGGTTAGAAGGGCTTTGCATGTAGAAGATTCGCCAAACAAAGAACAAAGGGAGAATTTGTTCCACACTCGTTGCAAAATAGGAGGGTTTCTTTGTACATTAATTGTTGATAGTGGATCATGAAGAAACGTGGCTTCTAAGGAGCTTGTTGATCATTTGAAACTTCATCAAAGGACTCCATGCTCGTCCATATAAGATTAGTTGCGCTTGATGATACAAAGGGAATTGAGGTAAGGAAACAAGCCCTTGTTTATTTTGATATTGGAAAGAATAATGATGAATTATGGTGTGATATGGTTCCTATGAGTGGTTGTCAAGTACTTTTGGGACGACCATGGAAATTTGATAGACAAGTGAAGCATGATGGTGAATCTAACGTATATTTGGTATTTTGTGGTAAGAAAAGGATTGATTTGTTGCCATTGACTCCAAAAGAGACGAAGAAAACTCACGCAAACTTTAACCCTAAAACCACGAAGCCTAGCTTGTTTCTAACAGGATAAGAACTTGAGGAAGGCACTCCTATGTACATGCTTGTGGTTAAGGAAGTTGCAATGGAGTCTAAGGTGCAAGATTAACAATTGCAAAAGCTCTTGAAAGAGTTTCATGATGTATTTCCGGAAGAGTTGCCTAACGAGTTACCACCTATCCGAGGGATAGAACATGCTATTGATTTTATTCCTGGGGTGCCAATTCCAAATAAACCTGCTTATAGGTGTGATCCCAAGGCATCCAAGGAGTTACAGAGGAAAATTGACGAGTTGTTGGAGAATGGCTTGGTTCGTGAAAGCATAAGTCCTTGTGCGATTCCGGCTCTCCTTGTTCCAAAGAAGGATGGTACATGGCGCATGTGTATTGATTCTCGAGCAGTAAACAACAATACTATTGAATATAGATTCCCTATGCCTAGATTGGAGGACATGTTGGATGAGTTACATGGTGCTACAATCTTTTCGAAGATTGATTTGAGAAGTGGTTATCATCAGATGCGCATTAGAGAAGGAGATGAATGGAAGACGGCTTTCAAAACCAAACAAGGACTCTATGAGTGGCTACTGATGCCTTTTGGGTTGTGTAATGCCCCAAGATCGTTTATGAGACTTATGAATGAGGTGCTACGTCCTTTCTTAAACAAGTTTATTGTTGTTTATCTTGATGATATACTTATCTATAGTTTAAACATTCATGAGCATCTAGGGCATTTGAGATTGTTGTTTGATAAGTTGTGTGAGCAAAAGCTCTATGGAAAGCTTGAGAAGTGTGATTTCATGCAAGGCAAGATCGTTTTTCTGGGATATATTGTTATTGGAGAAGGTGTTATGGTTGATCCATCCAAGGTAGAGGCCATCATGTCTTGGAAAATTCCATCAAACATACATGAAGTGCGTAGTTTTCATGGATTGGCTTCGTTCTACAGAAGGTTCATCCAGAACTTTTCTACCATCATGGCCCCTGTTACTGAGATTATGAAGAAGGGAAAATTCGTATGGAATCCAAGAGCACAAGCGGCTTTTGACAACATCAAGGAAATGCTCTGTCGTGCACCTATTCTAGCTTTGCCTGATTTTGACAAGATTTTCGAAGTAGAGTGTGATGCCAGTGGCATAGGCATTGGAGCAGTGCTTGTCCAAGAGAAGCGTCCCGTTTCTTACTTCAGTGAGAAATTAAGCGGAGCTGAGTTGAATTACTCAAACTATGATCGAGAATTCTATGCAATTGTGAGAGCACTAGATCATTGGTCACATTAACTTAGACCAAAACCGTTTATATTACATTCCGATCATGAAGCTTTGAATTTTATAAATGGACAACAAAAGTTGAATTACAGGCATGCCTAACTCGGTTGAATTTCTTCAATCCTTCACGTTTTCATCTAAATACAAAGAGGGCAAAACGAACGTTGTGGTGGATGCTTTGTCTAGACGATCATATTTGCTTGCAATGGTTAATACACGAGTGCTAGGGTTTGAACTTATTAAAGAACTTTATGTCACGGATCCAGATTTTGCAAAAGAGATGAAAGTTCCCTCACGGAATTACATGGTTCAAGATGGTTTCCTGTTTTGTCACAACAAATTATGTATTCCTCAATGTGGAGTTCGTTAATTACTAGTAAGGGAAGCACACATTTGAGCTCTGGCTGGTCATTTTGGCATTCATAAAACATTTGATATGGTTATTGAGTACTTCTATTGGCCAAAGTGATGGGAGATGTGCAAGCCGTGGTTGCTAGATGCGCAACTTGCCAGAGATCCAAGTCTACGTATCGTAAAGGCTTATACACACCATTACGTGTTACAGATGCACCATGGGACAGTGTAAGCCTAGATTTTATCATTGGTCTACCTAGAACTCAACGAGCCAGAGACTCTATAATGGTAGTAGTGGATCGATTTTCCAAGATGGCACACTTTGTTGCAATGAAGAAAACTGCGGATGCACAACATGTTGCTGACTTGTATTTCTGGGAGATTGTGAGATTACATGGAATACCGAGGAGTGTAGTACTTCTCATCATCCACAAACAGATGGTCAGACAGAGGTTACAAACAGAACTCTGGTACATTGTTGCGTGGTTTAGTGAGCAAAACGCAGAAAGATTGGGATACTCGTCTATGTCATGCTGTGTTCGCTTATAATAGTGCTGTATCTTCAACCACAGGATACTCACCATTCGAAGTTGTCTATGGTATTAATCCATACATGCCAATTGATTTGATTTCTTTAGCAAGGGATGAGATACACACAGATGCTAAGAAGCGGTTAGAAGTGTTCCAAAAGACTTGTGAAGCTGTGAAGAAACGAATTTCAAAGATGAATGAGGTTTACAGGACATGATCTAACAAAGGGAGGAGACAACATGTATTCAAGCCAGGGGATATTGTACGGATACACTTGAGGAAAGAACGTTTCCCTTAGAGGCGCAAGAATAAGCTCATGCCAAGAGCAGATGGTCCTTTTGAAGTGCTTGAAGCTTATGGTGACAATGCTTATAAGATTGATCTGCCTAGTGAGTATTGAAATATCAGTGCAACATTCAATATTGGCGACTTATCACCATATTACAATGATGTGAATTTGAGGGCAAACTCTTTTCAAGAGGGGGAGAATGATGTGAATTCTAATGAGGATTCAAGCAAGGTGGACGAATCTATAAACCTGATGCTTAATCCTATGGGTTTGAATGTGGATAGAAGACAAAAATGGGTTACAAGACTCTCATGGGACGTTCACATAGAGGAATAATAGCCTTTGGATGCAAGGAAAGAGAGGTAGGGCTAAGTGTACTGTGTTTGTTGAGCCTATGAGTTTTTTCCCACTCCACTTGTTACGGTTTTCCCATATGGTGTTTTGTGATTATCTTAGTAAGTCTATGGGTCATGATTCATTGAATCCAGCATGAAGAATAGTTTCTTGAAAGTTTCTGGATTAAAGGATTGAATCTTGAAGCATTTCTTGAAATTTTGAAGAAAATCTTGAAAATGGCGCAAAAGGCAATGGCGAGTCTTGGACGATTTTATGGGAATCTTGGGTTCCTAATGTGTCAGTGAATTTTAGGCTTAATTTTGATAATTATCTTGTTTATAAATTATTTAGTCAAGTTGTTTGGATAATTTCTTGATTACTTAGTTAGATAAAGTTTGTTAGGAAAAATAAGATCAAAGTGGAAGTCGCATGATGATGTGGAAATCTTATCTTTAGTTTGTTGAGCAAGTTGCACACAATTATGATATATTTACCTAGCTTGTGCGTGTTTCTTATGTAGATTTTAGTTAGGATTTTGTTGTTGATTATACCGATAAATAATCTCAAAAAATAGGATGTAATTTATTAAGTTTTTGATTCACAAATAAAAAAGTATACTAGTTTGCGTCACTTTTGTTGTGCATGAATAATATTGCTAACTTTGTGTTTTTCGATTGAATTACATTGTTAGAACCCTAATTAATTGGATTGGTTTAATTAATTGGCATTCGGTCAAGTTATTTGGATTTGATAACTTAAGATTGAATATCCTTGTATGTTTTGAGTGTTATTTGCGAGTACCACTTAAAACCCACATCACTTCCACTGCACCCCCTAGGATCGTTTTCGGCCCCTAAACACCTCTTACAATCCCTCTCATGGACTCTTCCAAAGAGGGGAATAACAACTTTATCTTCAATGGTAATGCCTTCTTATCATCCCTCAAATGACCTTATCACCGCGAATCCTTTTGTCTGGGGTCCTATTTTTCTCTTACGGGCACCCCAATCATTTCCCGAGATTTTTTTTTCGGGACTCCTAAACCCCAAAAAACAGTGAATAACAGCCTTTGTTTCATGCCCCCACGGTGGGACCGTCCCGGGCCCCGTCACTTTTTCACACCGTTTTATTTACCACGTAAAATGGACCTCCACAGCACCCCCCACGATCGTTTTCGACCGCTAAACACCCCTTACGAGCCCTCTTATGGCCTCTTCCAAAGAGGGGAAAACAGCCTTATATGCAATCGTCTAAGGCCTTCTTATCATCCCTAATATGACCTTTTCACCCCAAATCCTTTGATCTAGGTTCTTATTTTTACCTTACGGGCACCCTTGTCGATTTTTGAGAATTTTTTTTCAGGGACCCTTAACACCAAAAAAGAGTGATTAATAGACTTTGTTTTAGGCACCCATAGGGGCCGTCCCGGGCCCAGACACTTGTTCGTCCCTTTTTTTGCCACGTGCTATGATCCTACACAGCACCCCCCACGATCGTTTTCTGCTACTAAACACCTCTTAGCATCCCTCTTATGGCCTCTTCAGGAGAGGAGAAGAAAAGCGTTATATGCAATTGTCTAAGGCCTTCTTATCATCCCTAATATGACCTTTTCTCACCAATTCTTTGATCTGGTTCTTATTTTTACCTTACGGGCACCCCCTGTCGATTTCCGGGAAATTTTTTTGGGGACCTCTGAACCCCAAAAAACAGTGATTAATAGCCTTTGTTTCAGAACTTCGAAGGGGTTGTCCCGGGCCCAGTCGCTTTTTCACCCCTTTTGTTTTTATCGCGTGCTGTGGACCTCCACAGCACCCCCAACGATCGTTTTCGGCTACTAAACACATCTTAGGACCCCTCTTATTGCCTCTTCCTGAGAGGTGAAAAACAACCTTACATGCAATAGTCTGAGGCCTTCGTATTATCCCTAATCTGACCTTTTCATCCTGAATCCTTTGGTCTGGGTTCCTAATTTTACATAACGGGCACCCCGGTCGATTTTCGGGTATTTTTCCCGGGACCCTTGAACCCTAAAAACCAGTGAATTATAATAGCCTTTGTTTCAGGCCCTCGGAGGGGTAGTCCCCAACCAGTCATTTTTCGCCCTGTATTGTTACCACGTGTTGTGGACCTCCACAACACTACCCACGATTGTTTTCGGCCCGGGACCTCCGCAGCACTCCCCACGATCGTTTTTGTCCCTGGCCTCGTCACTTTTTCGCTCCGTTTTTTGTACCACATGCTATGGACCTCCACAGCACCCCCCAAGATCGTTTTCGGCCCCTAAACAACTCTTAGGATCACTATTTTGGCCTCTTCCAAAGAGGGAAAAAAAAGCTTATATGCAATCTTCTCAGGCCTGGATATCATCCCTCATATGAACTTTTAACTCCGAATCCTTTGGTCTGGGTTCCTATTTTTACCTTTCAGACACCCGGTCGATTTCCGAGATTTTTTTCAGGACCCCTGAACCCCAAAAAACAGTGAATCATACCCTTTGTTTCAGGCCCCCGGAGGGGCCGTCTGGTCCTTGTCACTTTTTTGCCCCGTTTTTTTACCACGTGCTATCGACCTCCACATCATCCCCCACAATCGTTTTTTGCCCCGAAGCACCTCTTAGGATCCCTCTTATGGCCTGTTCTAGAGAGGGGAAAACCAGCCTTTATGCAATCGTCTAAGGCATTCTTATCATCCTTCATATGACCTTTTCCCCCTGAATCTTTTCGTCTGGGTTCCTATATTTAACCTACGGACACCCCGATCTATTTCTGAGATTTTTTATCCGAGACCTCTTAACACCAAAAACAGTGAATTATTGCCTTTCTTTCGGGCCCCGGAGGGGCCTTGTTGGGCCCCGTCAGTTTTTTGCCCCGTTTTTTAACCACGTGCTATGGACCTCCACAACACCCCACACGACCATTTTCAGCCCCTAATCACCTCTTAGGATCCCTCGTATAGCCTCTTCTAGAGACGGGTAAAAAAGTCATATATGCAGTCGTCTAAGCCATTCTTATCATCTCTCATATGGCCTTTTCACCTCGAATCCTTTGGTCTGGGTTCCTATTTTTACCTCAGGGGCACCCCGGTCGATTTCCGGGATTTTTTTTCCGAGACTCTTGAACTTCAAAAAACAGTGAATAACAACCTTTGTTTTAGGCGCCCAAAGAGGCCGCCCCGGGCCTCGTGATTTTTTTGCCCCATTTTTTTACCACGTGCTACTGACCTCCAAAGCACTCCCACGGTCGTTTTCGGCCCCTAAAAACCTCTTAGTTTCCCTCTTATGGCCTCTTCTAGGGAGGGGAAAACCTGTGATACGAAACATGGTGATAACTTTGAAGGTTTCAAAATGGCTTCTAAAGATGATACAAGTATGGGGGACATAATAGCTTATGGAGATTCAAGGCTTTTGGGATCTTCTAAGGCATCATCATGGGTTTGTACGGTGACACACGAAACTGGTTGTTCATTAAAGCAGAGGAAAGAAGGGAGGAATTAGGGAAATAAGAGGGTTTTGCCTATGAGTTTTTCCCACTTCACTTGATAGGGTCTTCTCATTTTAGGCATTATGTGCTTTTATTTGTTGAAGTGTCTTAATCATCATTTACAGCCTTAAGTGTAGTATTCGTGAATTGCTAAGTGCAGTATTCGTGAATTGCTAGTTAGAGAAGCACATGGGGGTGGAATTGTAGGTGACTTTGATATCACAAAAACATTGACAATGTTGCAAGAGCATTTCTATTGGCCTAGAATGATTGCTGATGTTGAAGCAGTCATATCTCAGTGTGCAGTTTGTCAAAAAGCCAAGGCATCCTTCCATCAAGGATTCAACACACCATTGCCAATGCTAGAAGCTCCTTGGGATGATATTTCTATGGATTTTATAGTTGGTTTTGCTAGAACTGCAAAGCAAATTGATGCTATAATGGTTATGGTTCACAAATTTTCAAAGATGGCTCACTTCATACCTTGCCACAAGACTGATGATGCTGTCAATGTTGCAGAATTGTATTTTCGAGACATTTTGAGTTATGTGGAGTTCCAAAAACAATTGTAAGCGATAGGGACACGAAATTCATGAGCTATTTCTGTAAATCATTTTGGCTGTTGATAGGGACGAACTTGCTCGTTAGTACTTCTTAACATCCACAAACAGATGGCCCAATTGAAGTCACCAACAGAACCCTAGACGTTCTACTCCGTGGTTTGGTATGCAAGACAAAAAAAAATAGGGAGTTAAAATTAGCTCATGTAGAGTTTGCTTATAATCGTTCACCTACATATGCAACTAAACATTCACCTTTTGAAGTTGTTTATGGAGTCAATCCCAAGCTACCTATTGATTTCGTGGCTATTCCCAAAGGTGAGCTCACTTATAAAGATGCTTTAGCTAAAATTAAATGTATGCAGAAGCTACATGCAAAGGTTAGAGCAGGGATTGAGCATGTGAATGATATCTACAAGACAAGAGCTAACAAGAATAAAATCAAACACATATACAAGGAACGAGATTTGGTATAGCTACATCTAAGGAAGGAAAGATTTCCTAATCAAAGGAAAAACAAGCTAATGTCTAGGTGTAACACTACAAGAAAATCGCTGATTAGCGACGGACTTTTTCCGACGGAACGAATCTTGCGGATTTTTGGGTGTTTATGGGGTGGTTTGTGGGTTTGTGGTTTATGGGTTGTGGTTAAATGTTGCGGGTTTTTGGGTGTTTGCGGGGTGGTTGTCAAGGGTGGGTGGGGGTTGGTGCATGGTTGTGGTTTTGGGTGAGTGGGGTTTCGTGGTTGTGGGTCTGGTTTTGTGGGTTTCGGTTTTCAGGTGGGTGGGGTTTGGTTTGTGGGTCTGGGTGGGTGGGGGTGGTTTGTGGG
>PYUH01000311.1:214773-299747 GCA_016808085.1 Suaeda aralocaspica | reverse complement strand
GGGGTGGTTTGTGGGTTTGTGGTTTATGGGTTGTGGTTAAATGTTAAGGGTTTTTGGGTGTTTGCGGGGCGGTTGTTATGGGTGGGTGGGGGTTGGTGGTTGTGGTTTTGGGTGAGTGGGGTTTGGTGGTTGTGGATCTGGCTTTGTGGGTTTCGGTTTCTAGGTGGGTGGGGGTCTGGGTTTGTGGGTCTGGCGTGATGGTGGGGTGGGGTGGTGGTCTCGGTGTGGTGGTGGGGTTGCGTGGTGGTCTAGGCGTGGTGGTTTGAGCGTGGTGGTGGCGTGAGTTTGTTGAGGTGGTGGGGTGGCTATTGCTGCCTGACCACCTTTTTTTTTATTTTGCTGTTTGACATTTCCGACGGAATTTCGTACCCCTCACTTTTTATACCCCGGTTGATTTCTGGTATTTTGTTACCCCTGAAACCCAAAAAACAGTGAATAATAGCCTTTGTTTTAGGCCCATGGAGGGGTCGTCCCAGGCCCTGTCACTTTTTCGCCCCATTTTTTTACCACGTGCTATGGACCTCCACAGCACCCCCCACAATCGTTTCACCTTCTAAACACCTGTTAGGATCTCTCTTATGGCCTCTTCCAGAGAGGGGTAAAGAAGCCTTATATGCAATAGTCTAAGGCATTCTTATCATCCCTAATATGACCTTTGTTAGGATCTCTCTTACGGGACTTCTACACCCCAAAAAACAGTGAATGAAAAGCCTTTGTTTCAAGCCCCCGGAGGGGCTGTCCCGTTCCCCATTACTTTTTCGCCCCGTTTTTTTACCACGTGGTATGGATCTCCACAGCACCCTCCACCATCGTTTTCGTTCGCTAAACACCTCTTAGGATTCCTCTTATGGCCTCTTGCAGAGTGGAGAAAAGCACATTTATATGCAATCCTCTAAGGCCTTCTTATCATCCCTCATATGACCTTTTCACCCCGAATTTGTTGGACCGGGTTTCTATTTTTTACTTACGGACACCTCAGTCGATTTTTAGGATTTTTTTTCCCGGGACACCTGAACCCCAAAAAACTATGAATAATAACCTTTGTTTTAGGCCCCCGGAGGTGCCGTCCCGGGCCCAATAACTTCTTTGCCCCTTTTATTTTACCCATGCTATGGACCTCCACAGCAGCCCCCACGATCATTTTCTGCCCCTAAACACCTCTTAGTTTTCCTCTTATGGTCTCTTCCAGATAGGGGAAAGCCAGCCTTGTATGCAATCGTCTAATCCCTTGTATGACATTTTCGTCCCGAATCCTTTGGTCTAGGTTCATTTTCTTACCTTACGGGCACCCAGGTCAATTTCCGAGAATGTTTTTTCCCGGGAACCTTGAACCCCAAAAAACAATGAATAATAGCCTTTGGTTTAGGCCCCCGGAGGGGCCGTTCTAGGCCCCGTCACTTTTTCGCCCCATTTTTTTACCACATGCTATGGACCTCCACAAAATCCCCTATGATCGTTTTTGTCCCCTAAACACCTCTTAGGATCCCTCTTACGGCCTCTTCTAGAGAGGGGAAAAACAAGCTTATATGCAATCGTCTAAGGCCTTCTTATCATCCCTCATATGACCTTTTCACCTCGAATCCATTAGTCTTGATTCCTATTTTTACCTTACGAGCACCCCGGTCAATTTTCGGGATTTTTTTTTTCCGGGACCCTTATACCCCAAAAAATAGTGAATAAATAGCCTTTGTTTCAGGCCCCCGAATGGGCTATCCCGTTCCCCATCAATTTTTCGCCCCGTTTAATTACCACATGCTATGGACCTCCACCACACCCCCACCATCGTATTCGGCTCCTAAACACCTGTTAAGATCCATCTTATGTCCACTTCCAGAGTAGAGAAAAGCAGTATTATATGAAATCGTCTAAGGTCTTCTTATCATCCCTCATATGACCTTTTCACCCCAAATCTTTTAGACCGGGTTCCTATTTTTAACCTACGGACGCCACGGTTGATTTTCGGGATTTATTTTCTTGGCACCCCTGAACCCCAAAAAACAGTGAGTAATAACCTTTGTTTTAAGCCCCCGCAGGTGACGTCCCGGGCCCCGTCTCTTTTTTACCCCTTTTTTTTTACCACGTGCTACGGACCACCACAGAACCCCCGACAATCGTTTTTAGTCCCTAAACAACTCCTAGTTTCCATCTTAAGGCCTCTTCCAGAGAGGAGAAAACCACCCTTATATGCAATCGTCTTAGGCCTTCTTATAATCCCTCATATGACCTTTACTCACCGAATCCTTTGGTCTGGGTTCCTATTTTTACCTTACGGGCACCCTGGTCAAATTCCGGGATTTTTTTTCCGGGACCCCTGAACCCCAAAAGACCGTGAATAATAGCCTTGTTTCAGACCCCCGGTTTGGCCGTCCCGGTCCCCGTAACTATTTCACACCGTTTTTCTACCAAGTGCTACGGTCGTACATAGCACCCCCCACGATCATTTTTGGCCCCTAAACACCTCTTATGGCCTCTTTTAAAGATCGGAAAAATAGCCTTATATGCAATCGTTTAAAGCCTTGTAATCATCTCTCATATGACCTTTTCACCCCGAATGCTTTTGTCTTGGTTCCTATTTTTACCTTACGGGCACCACAATCAATTTCCGGGATATTTTTTGCAGGCCCCCGGAGGGGCTGTCCAAGGCCCCGTCACTTTTTCGCCTAGTTTGTTTTTACCACGTGTTATGGACCTCCACGGTAACACCCACAATTGTTTTCGGCCCGTAAACACCTCTTAGGTTCCCTCTTATTGCCTCTTTCGGAGAAGGTAAAACCAGCCTTGTATGTAATCGTCTAAGGCCGTCTTATCATCGATGATATGACCTTTTCACCCCGAATCTTTTTAACTTACGGAGACCTCGGTCGATTTTCGGTTTTATTTTTCCTGGGACCCCTAAACCCTAAAAAACAGTGAATAATAACCTTTGTTCTAGGCCCCCGGAGGTGCCGTCCTGGGCCCCATCACTTTTTTGCCCCTTGTATTTTACCACGTGCTATGGACCTCCACAGCACCCCCCACGATCGTTTTCGGCCCCTAAACAACTCATATGCAATCGTCTAAGGCCTTCTTATTATCCCTCATATGATCTTTTCACACCGAATCTTTTCATCAGGGTTCCTATTTATACCTTATGGGCACCCGGGTCAAATTTCGTGATTTTTTTTTTTTCCGGGACCCCTGAACCCCAAAAAACCGGGAATAAAAGCCTTTTTTTCAGACCCACGGAGGGGCCGTCCCAGGCCCCATAACTTTTTCACTCTATTTTTTTTTACACGTGCTACAGACGTCCACAGCACCGCCCACTATCGTTTTCGGCCCCTAAACACCTCTTAGTATACCTCTTATGGCCTCTTCTATAGAGGGGAAAAACAGCCTTTTATGCAATCGTCTAAGGCCTTCTTATCATCCCTCATATTACCTTTTCACCCCGAATCCTTTTGTCAAGGTTCCTAATTTTACCTTACGGGCACCCCGGTCAATTTCTAGGACCCCTGTACCCCTAAAAACGGTGAATAATAGCCTTTGTTTCAGGCCCCCAGAGGGGTTATCCCGTTCCCCATCACTTTTTCGCCCTATTTTTTTACCATGTGCTATGGACCTGCACAGCACCCCCACCATCGTTTTCGGCCCCTAAACACCTCTTAGGAACCCTCTTATGGCTTCTTCCTGAGTGGAGAAAAGTAGCTTATATGCAATCGTCAAATGCCTTCTTATCGTCCCCATACGACCTTTTCGCCCCGAATCCTTGGGACCGGGTTCCTATTTTAACTTACGAACACCTTGGTCGATTTTTAGGATTTTTTTTTCCAGGACCCTTGAACCCCAAAATACAGTGAATAATAACCTTTGTTTGAGGCCCCCGTAGGTGCCGTCCTGTGCCGCGTCACTTTTTTGCCCCTTTTTTTTTACCATGTGCTATGGAGCTCCAGCGCATCCCCTACGATCGTTTTCGGCCCCTAAACAGCTCTTAGTTTCCCTCTTATGGCCTCTTGTAGAGAGGAGAAAACTAGCTTTATATACAATCGTCTAAGGCCTTCTTATAATACCTCATATAAACTTTTCACACCGAATCCTTTGGTCCGGGTTCGTATTTTTACCTTACGGGCACCCTGGTCAAATTCCGGGATTTTTTTTTCAAGGACCCCTGAACCCCAAAAGACCATGAATAATAGCCTTTGTTTTAAACCCCCGGAGGGGCCGTCCCGGGCCCCGTAACTTTTTCGCCTCGTCTGTTTACCATGTGCTACGGACGTCCATAGCACCCCCCACGATCGTTTTCGGCCCCTAAACACCTCTTATGTTCCATCTTATGGGCTCTTCTAGAGAAGGGAAAAGTAGCCTTATATGCAATCGTCTAAACCTTCTTTTCATCCCTCATATGACCTTTTCACCCCGAATCCTTTTGTCCTGGTTCCTACATTTACGTGACGGGCACCTCTGTCAATTTCCAGCTTTTTTTCCAAGACCCCTGTACCCCAAAAAACAGTGAGTAATAGCCTTTGTTTAAGGCCCCCGGAGGGGCCATTCCGTTGCCATCGTTTTTTTCCATCGCTTTTTTACCACGTGCTACTGACCTCCACAGCACCCCCACAATTTTTTTCGGCCCCTTAACACCTCTTAGGAACCCTCTTATGGCCTCTTCCAGAGTTGAGAAAAGCAACATTGATGTGAATTTTGTTATAAACAAACGCCACTCACACAAGATAAACTTAGAGCACAAATTTGATAAAGCAACGCACCACAAATTCGAACTTCTAAGGCGAATAATTGATAGAATTTGATTAAAGCAAAGCACCCTCAAATCCTAAAAACTATCCTCACGTGAGATAAAGCTTAATAGCACCACTCACTCGTCGAATTCCTCACAAAAATTTGTTTACTTACGTGAAACAATAAAGACGGAAACAATGTGTTTTCAATCAATCTAATCTGAATTTTATTGATGTACTTTACATCCTATTTATAGCTAAACATGTCACACAATATGTGAATATCCTAAACAAATCCTAACTACCCTAGATTTAAGGTATAAACAAACTAACATTAGGATAACAAAAATTTCTACGAAACCGGATACAATCTTTGCGCATTATTCTTGTAATATGATTTTCTAGGCTAAATCTTAGATATTTTGAGAAACAAATCTAAGGACAATATTTTCTACTAACTAACTAAAGTTGACCAAGTCAAACAACACGGAAAACACGCTTAACAACGTTGCCCAAAATCGTCAAAATCGTTCAAAAAGCCCGCCATATAACTCGCTATATTTTCCCTTGATTTTGATGGACTTCCATTTTCAAGAACTTCAAGAAACCCTTTGAGCTTTGATCTTTCTTTCAAGAAACCTCCAATTTTGTGTTTCCCATGTTTGATTCCATCAACCATGACTCATAAACTAAATAAGAAAATCACAAAACACCATATGGTAAAACCCTATCAAATGAAGTGGGAAGAAAACCCATATAGCTCAACATTCCTAAACTACTAATTACTCTTGATTGATTTTTACTTGAGGAAACTTGTACATGTCACCATGCACACGTAAAAATTCACCCTAGCCAACCCTAAGAGTCTTGTGTCTCCATAAGCCACTAGCTCTCCCATGGTTGCATCTTGTTTTGCACCTTCTATCAAACCCTCGAAGTTTTGCTCATTGATATTCGTATCAAACATCGTTTTTCGCCTTGTTTTTTTTTAACACGCACTATAGACCTCCACAACACCCCCACGATAGTTTTCGGCCCCTAAACACCTCTTACGATCCACTTATGGCCTCTTCCGAATGGGGAAAAATAGCCTTACATGCAATCGTCTAAGTCCTTGTTATCATCCCTTATATGACCTTTTAACTCCGAATCCTTTTTTCTTGGTTACAATTTTTACCTTACGGGGACCTCGGTCGATTTCCTGGACCCCTCAACCGTCAATAACAGTGAATAATACACTTCGTTACAGGTGCCCGGAGGGGCCGTCCCGGGCCTAACACTTTTTCGACTCGTTCTTTTACCACATGCTATGGACCTCCATAGCACCCCCACGATCGTTTTTTGCCCCTGAACACCTCTTGGAATCCCTCATATGGACTCTTCCAGAGAGGCGAAAAACAACCTTATATGCAATCGTTGAAGGCCTTCTTATCATCCCTCATATAAACTTTTCGCACCGAATCCTTTGGTCCGGGTTCCTATTTTTATCTTACGGCACCCTAGTCAAATTTCGGGATTTTTTTTTCCAGGACCCCTGAACCCCAAAAGACAATTAACAATAGCCTTTGTTTTAAACCCCCGGAGGGGCCGTCCCGGGCCCCGTAACGTTTTCGCCCCGTCTCTTTACCATGTGCTACAGACGTCCATAGCACCCCCCACGATCGTTTTCGACCCCTAAACACCTCTTATGTTCCATCTTATGGCCTCATCTACAGAAGGGAAAAACAACCTTATATGAAATCGTCTAACGCCTTCTTTTCATCCCTCTTATGACCTTTTCACCCCGAATCCTTTTGTCCTGGTTTCTACATTTACCTGACGGGCACCTCGATCAATTACCGGTTTTTTTCCGAAACCCCTGTACCCCAAAAAACAGTGAGTAATAGCCTTTGTTTTAGGCCCCCGGAGGGGCCATTCCGTTGCCATCACTTTTTCCCACCGTTTTTTTTTCCACGTGCTATGGACCTTCACAGCACCCCCACCATTTTTTTCGGCCCCTAAACACCTCATAGGATCCCTCTTATGGCCTCTTCCTGAGTGGAGAAAAGCAACATCGTTTTTCGCCTCGTTTTTTTTTAACACGCGCTATAGACCTCCACAGCACCCCCACGATAGTTTTCGGCCCCTAAACACCTTTTACGATCCACCTAAGGCCTCTTTCGAATGGGGAATAATAGTCTTATATGCAATCGTCTAAGGCCTTTTTATCATCCCTTATATGACCTTTTCAATCTGAATCCTTTTTTCTAGGTTACAATTTTTACCTTATGGGGACCTCGGTCGATTTCCTGGATTTTTTTCCGGGACCCCTGAACCATCAATAACAGTTAATAATACCCTTCGTTTAAGGTGCTCGGAGGGGCCTTCCCGGGCACAACACTTTTTCGACCCGTTCTTTTACCACGTGCTATGGACCTCCATAGCACCCCTACGATCGTTTTTTGCCCCTGAACACCTCTTGGGATCCCTCTTATGGCCTCTTCCTGAGAGGCGAAAAGCAACCTTATATGCAATCGTTGAAGGCCTTCTTATCATCCCTCATATAACATTTTCACACCGAATCCTTTGGTCCAGGTTCCTCTTTTTATCTTACGGTACCCTGGTCAAATTTCGGGATTTTTTTTTCCAGGACCTCTGAACCCCAAAAGACCATTAATAATAGCCTTTTTTTTAAACCCCCGGAGGGGCCGTCCCGGGCCCCGTATTTTTTTCCCCCCGTCTGTTTACCAAGTGCTACAGACGTACATAGCACCCCCCACGATCGTTTTCGTCCCCTAAACACCTCTCATGTTCCATCTTATGGCCACATCTAGAGAAGGGAAAAACAACCTTATATGAAATCGTCTAACGCCTTCTTTTCATCCCTCTTATGACCTTTTCACCCCGAATCCTTTTGTCCTGGTTTCTACATTTACCTGACGGGCACCTCGATCAATTACCGGTTTTTTTCCGAAACCCCTGTACCCCAAAAAACAGTGAGTAATAGCCTTTGTTTTAGGCCCCCGGAGGGGCCATTCCGTTGCCATCACTTTTTCCCACCGTTTTTTTTCCACGTGCTATGGACCTTCACAGCACCCCCACCATTTTTTTCGGCCCCTAAACACCTCATAGGATCCCTCTTATGGCCTCTTCCTGAGTGGAGAAAAGCAACATCGTTTTTCGCCTCGTTTTTTTTTAACACGCGCTATAGACCTCCAAAGCACCCCCACGATAGTTTTCGGCCCCTAAACACCTCTTACGATCCACCTAAGGCCTCTTTCGAATGGGGAAAAATAGTCTTATATGCAATCGTCTAAGGCCTTTTTATCATCCCTTATATGACCTTTTCAATCTGAATCCTTTTTTCTAGGTTACAATTTTTACCTTACGGGGACCTCGGTCGATTTCCTGGATTTTTTTCCGGGACCCCTGAACCATCAATAACAGTTAATAATACCCTTCGTTTCAGGTGCTCGGAGGGGCCTTCCCGGGCACAACACTTTTTCGACCCTTTCTTTTACCACGTGCTATGGACCTCCATAGCACCCCCACGATCGTTTTTTGCCCCTGAACACCTCTTGGGATCCCTCTTATGGCCTCTTCCAGAGAGGCGAAAAGCAACCTTATATGCAATCGTTGAAGGCCTTCTTATCATCCCTCATATAACCTTTTCACACCGAATCCTTTGGTCCAGGTTCCTCTTTTTATCTTAGGGTACCCTGGTCAAATTTCGGGATTTTTTTTTCCAGGACCACTGAACCCCAAAAGACCATTAATAATAGCCTTTGTTTTAAACCCCCGGAGGGGCCGTCCCGGGCCCCGTATTTTTTTCGCCCCGTCTGTTTACCATGTGCTACAGACGTACATAGCACCCCCCACGATCGTTTTCGGCCCCTAAACACCTCTTATGTTCCATCTTATGGCCATATCTAGAGAAGGGAAAAACAACCTTATATGAAATCGTCTAACGCCTCCTTTTCATCCCTCTTATGACCATTTCACCCCGAATCCTTTTGTCCTGGTTTCTACATTTACCAGACGGGCACCTCGACCAATTACCGANACGGGCACCTCGATCAATTACCGGTTTTTTTCCGAAACCCCTGTACCCCAAAAAACAGTGAGTAATAGCCTTTGTTTTAGGCCTCCGGAGGGGCCATTCCGTTGCCATCACTTTTTCCCACCGTTTTTTTTCCACGTGCTATGGACCTTCACAGCACCCCCACCATTTTTTTCGGCCCCTAAACACCTCATAGGATCCCTCTTATGGCCTCTTCCTGAGTGGAGAAAAGCAACATCGTTTTTCGCCTCGTTTTTTTTTAACACGCGCTATAGACCTCCAAAGCACCCCCACGATAGTTTTCGGCCCCTAAACACCTCTTACGATCCACCTAAGGCCTCTTTCGAATGGGGAAAAATAGTCTTATATGCAATCGTCTAAGGCCTTTTTATCATCCCTTATATGACCTTTTCAATCTGAATCCATTTTTCTAGGTTACAATTTTTACCTTACGGGGACCTCGGTCGATTTCCTGGATTTTTTTCCGGGACCCCTGAACCATCAATAACAGTTAATAATACCCTTCGTTTCAGGTGCTCGGAGGGGCCTTCCCGGGCACAACACTTTTTCGACCCGTTCTTTTACCACGTGCTATGGACCTCCATAGCACCCGCACGATCGTTTTTTGCCCCTGAACACCTCTTGGGATCCCTCTTATGGCCTCTTCCAGAGAGGCGAAAAGCAACCTTATATGCAATCGTTGAAGGCCTTCTTATCATCCCTCATATAATTTTTTCACACCGAATCCTTTGGTCCAGGTTCCTCTTTTTATCTTACGGTACCCTGGTCAAATTTCGGGATTTTTTTTTCCAGGACCCCTGAACCCCAAAAGACCATTAATAATAGCCTTTGTTTTTAACCCCCGGAGGGGCCGTCCCGGGCCCCGTATTTTTTTCGCCCCGTCTGTTTACCATGTGCTACAGACGTACATAGCACCCCCCACGATCGTTTTCGGCCTCTAAACACCTCTTATGTTCCATCTTATGGCCACATCTAGAGAAGGGAAAAACAGCCTTATATGCAATCGTCTAAACCTTCTTTTCATCCCTCATATGTCCTTTTCATCCCGAATCCTTTTGTCGTGGTTCCTACATTTACCTGACGGGCACCTCGGTCAATTTCCGGCTTTTTTTCCGAGACCCCTGTACCCCAAAAAACAGTGAGTAATAGCCTTTTTTTAAGGCCCCCGGAGGGGCCATTCCATTGCCATCATTTTTTTCCATCGTTTTTTTACCACGTGCTATGGACCTCCACAGCACCACCACAATTTTTTTCGGCCCCTTAACACCTCTTAGGAACCCTCTTATGGCCTCTTCCAGAGTTGAGAAAAGCAACATCGTTTTTCGCCTTGTTTTTTTTTAACACGCACTATAGACCTCCACAACACCCCCACGATAGTTTTCGGCCCCAAAACACCTCTTACGATCCACTTATGGCCTCTTCCGAATGGGGAAAAATAGCCTTACATGCAATCGTCTAAGTCCTTGTTATCATCCCTTATATGACCTTTTTACTCCGAATCCTTTTTTCTTGGTTACAATTTTTACCTTACGGGGACCTCGGTCGATTTCCTGGACCCCTCAACTGTCAATAACAATGAATAATACCCTTCGTTTCAGGTGCCCGGAGAGGCCGTCCCGTGCCTAACACTTTTTCGATCCGTTCTTTTACCACGTGCTATGGACCTCCATAGCACCCCCACGATCGTTTTTTGCCCCTGAACACCTCTTGGAATCCCTCTTATGGCCTCTTCCAGAGAGGCGAAAAACAACCTTATATGCAATCGTTGAAGGCCTTCTTATCATCCCTCATATAACCTTTTCGCACCGAATCCTTTGGTCCGGGTTCCTCTTTTTATCTTACGGTACCCTGGTCAAATTTCGGGATTTTTTTTCCAGGACCCCTGAACCCCAAAAGAGCATTAATAATAGCCTTTGTTTTAAACCCCCGGAGGGGCCGTCCCGGGCCCCGTATTTTTTTCGCCCCGTCTGTTTACCATGTGCTACAGACGTACATAGCACCCCCCACGATCGTTTTCGGCCCCTAAACACCTCTTATGTTCCATCTTATGGCCACATCTAGAGAAGGGAAAAACAGCCTTATATGCAATCGTCTAACGCCTTCTTTTCATCCCTCTTATGAGCTTTTCACCCCGAATCCTTTTGTCCTGGTTCCTACATTTACCTGACGGGCACCTCGATCAATTACCGGTTTTTTTCCGAAACCCCTGTAACCCAAAAAACAGTGAGTAATAGCCTTTGTTTTAGGCCCCCGGAGGGGCCATTCCGTTGCTATCACTTTTTCCCACCGTTTTTTTTCCACGTGCTATGGACCTTCACAGCACCCCCACCATTTTTTTCGGCCCCTAAACACCTCATAGGATCCCTCTTATGGCCTCTTCCTGAGTGGAGAAAAGCAACATCGTTTTTCGCCTCGTTTTTTTTAACACGCGCTATAGACCTCCACAGCACCCCAGCGAGAGTTCTCTGGAAGAGGCCATAAGAGGGATCCCAAGATGTGTTCAGGGGCAAAAAACGATCGTGGGGGTGCTATGGAGGTCCATAGCACGTGGTAAAAGAACGGGTCGAAAAAGCAACCTTATATGGACCTCCACAGCACCCGTTTTTTTTACCACATGCTATGGACCTCCAAAACACCTCTTACGATCCACCTAAGGCCTCTTTCGAATGGGGAAAAATAGTCTTATATGCAATCGTCTAAGGCCTTTTTATCATCCCTTATATGACCTTTTCACTCTGAATCCTTTTTTCTAGGTTACAATTTTTACCTTACGGGGACCTCGGTCGATTTCCTGGATTTTTTTCTTGGACCCCTGAACCATCAATAACTGTTAATAATACCCTCCGTTTCAGGTGCTCGGAGGGGCCTTCCCGGGCACAACACTTTTTCGACCCGTTCTTTTACCACGTGATATGGACCTCCATAGCACCCCCACGATCATTTTTTGCCCCTGAACACCTCTTGGGATCCCTCTTATGGCCTCTTCCAGAGAGGCGAGAAGCAACCTTTTCCNTTTTTTCTAGGTTACAATTTTTACCTTACGGGGACCTCGGTCGATTTCCTGGATTTTTTTCTTGGACCCCTGAACCATCAATAACTGTTAATAATACCCTCCGTTTCAGGTGCTCGGAGGGGCCTTCCCGGGCACAACACTTTTTCGACCCGTTCTTTTACCACGTGATATGGACCTCCATAGCACCCCCACGATCGTTTTTTGCCCCTGAACACCTCTTGGGATCCCTCTTATGGCCTCTTCCAGAGAGGCGAGAAGCAACCTTATATGCAATCGTTGAAGGCCTTCTTATCATCCCTCATATAACCTTTTCACACCGAATCCTTTGGTCCGGGTTCCTCTTTTTATCTTACGGTACCCTGGTCAAATTTGGGGTTTTTTTTTCCATGACCCCTGAACCCCAAAAGACCATTAATAATAGCCTTTGTTTTAAACCCCCGGAGGGGCCGTCCTGGGCCCCGTATTTTTTTCGCCCCGTCTGTTTACCATGTGCTACAGACGTCCATAGCACCCCCCACGATCGTTTTGGGCCCCTAAACACCTCTTATGTTCCATCTTATGGCCACATCTAGAGAAGGGAAAAACAACCTTATATGCAATCGTCTAACGCCTTCTTTTCATCCCTCTTATGAGCTTTTCACCCCGAATCCTTTTGTCCTGGTTCCTACATTTACCTGACGGGCACCTCGATCAATTACCGGTTTTTTTCCGAAACCCCTGTACCCCAAAAAACAGTGAGTAATAGCCTTTGTTTTAGGCCCCCGGAGGGGCCATTCCGTTGCCATCACTTTTTCCCACAGTTTTTTTTCCACGTGCTATGGACCTCCACAGAACCCCCACCATTTTTTTCGGTTNACCTTCACAGCACCCCCACCATTTTTTTCGGCCCCTAAACACCTCATAGGATCCCTCTTATGGCCTCTTCCTGAGTGGAGAAAAGCAACATCGTTTTTCGCCTCGTTTTTTTTTAACACGCGCTATAGACCTCCACAGCACCCCCACGATAGTTTTCGGCCCCTAAACACCTCTTACGATCCACCTAAGGCCTCTTTCGAATGGGGAAAAATAGTCTTATATGCAATCGTCAAGGCCATTTTATCATCCCTTATATGACCTTTTCACTCTGAATCCTTTTTTCTAGGTTACAATTTTTACCTTACGGGGACCTCGGTCGATTTCCTGGATTTTTTTCCGGGACCCCTGAACCATCAATAACAGTTAATAATACCCTTCGTTTCAGGTGCTCGGAGGGGCCTTCCCGGGCACAACACTTTTTCGACCCGTTCTTTTACCACGTGCTATGGACCTCCATAGCACCCCCACGATCGTTTTTTGCCCCTGAACACCTCTTGGGATCCCTCTTATGGCCTCTTCCAGAGAGGCGAAAAGCAACCTTATATGCAATCGTTGAAGGCCTTCTTATCATCCCTCATATAACCTTTTCACACCGAACCCTTTGGTCCGGGTTCCTGTTATTATCTTACGGTACCCTGGTCAAATTTCGGGATTTTTTTTTCCAGGACCCCTGAACCCCAAAAGACCATTAATAATAGCCTTTGTTTTAAACCCCCGGAGGGGCCGTCCTGGGCCCCGTATTTTTTTCGCCCCGTCTGTTTACCATGTGCTACAGACGTCCATAGCACCCCCCACGATCGTTTTCGGCCCCTAAACACCTCTTATGTTCCATCTTATGGCCACATCTAGAGAAGGGAAAAACAGCCTTATATGCAATCGTCTAACGCCTTCTTTTCATCCCTCTTATGAGCTTTTCACCCCGAATCTTTTTGTCCTGGTTCCTACATTTACCTGACGGGCACCTCGATCAATTACCGGTTTTTTTCCGAAACCCCTGTACCCCAAAAAACAGTGAGTAATAGCCTTTGTTTTAGGCCCCCGGAGGGGCCATTCCGTTGCCATCACTTTTTCCCACCGTTTTTTTTCCACGTGCTATGGACCTCCACAGCACCCCCACCATTTTTTTCGGTCCCTAAACACCTCATAGGATCCCTCTTATGGCCTCTTCCTGAGTGGAGAAAAGCAACATCGTTTTTTGCCTCGTTTTTTTTTAACACGCGCTATAGACCTCCACAGCACCCCCAGGATAGTTTTCGGCCCCTAAGCACCTCTTACGATCCACCTAAGGCCTCTTTCAAATGGGGAAAAACAGTCTTATATGCAATCGTCTAAGGCCTTTTTATCATCCCTTATATGACCTTTTTACTCTTAATCCTTTTTTCTGGGTTAAAATTTTTACCTTACGGGGACCTCGGTCGATTTCCAGAACCCCTGAACCGTCAATAACAGTGAATAATACCCTTCGTTTCAGGTGCCCGGAGGGGCCGTCCCGGGCCCAATACTTTTTCAACTCGTTCTTTTACCACATGCTATGGACCTCCATAGCACCCCCACGATCGTTTTTTGCCCCTGAACACCTCTTGGAATCCCTCTTATGGCTTCTTCCAGAGAGGCGAAAAACAACCTGATATGCAATCGTTGAAGGCCTTCTTATCATCCTTCATATAACCTTTTCGCACCGAATCCTTTGGTCCGGGGGTCCTATTTTTATCTTTCGGCACCCTGGTCAAATTTCGGGATTTTTTTTCCAGTACCCCTGAACCCTAAAAGACCCTTAATAATAGCCGTTGTTTTAAACCCCCGGAGGGGCCATCCCGGCCCCCGTATTTTTTTTGCCCCGTCTGTTTACCATGTGCTACAGACGTCCATAGCACCCCCCACGATCGTTTTCGGCCCCTAAACACCTCTTATGTTCCATCTTGTGGCCTCATCTAGAGAAGGGAAAAACAGCCTTATATGCAATCGCCTAACGCCTTCTTTTCATCCCTCTTATGAGCTTTTCACCCCGAATCCTTTTGTCCTGGTTCCTACATTTACCTGACGGGCACCTCGGTCAATTTTCGGGTTTTTTTCCGAGACCCCTGTACCCCAAAAAATAATGAGTAATAACCTTTGTTTTAGGCCCCCGGAGGGGCCATTCCGTTGCCATCACTTTTTCCCACCATTTTTTTTCAACGTGCTATGGACCTCCACAGCACCCCTACCATTTTTTTTCGGCCCCTAAACACCTCATAGGATCCCTCTTATGGCCTCTTCCTGAGTGGAGAAAAGCAACATCGTTTTCGCCTCGTTTTTTTTAATACGCCCTATAGACCTCCACAGCACCCCCACGATAGTTTTCGGCCCCTAAACACCTCTTACGATCCACTTATGGCCTCTTTCGAATAGGGAAAAATAGTCTTATATGCAATCGTCTAAGGCCTTTTTATCATCCCTTATATGACATTTTCACTCTGAATCCTTTTTTCTGGGTTAAAATTTTTACCTTACGGGGACCTCGGTCGATTTCCTGGATTTTTTTCCGGGACCCCTTAACCATCAATAACAGTTAATAATACCCTTCGTTTTAGGTGCCCGGAGGGGCCTTCCCGGGCACAACACTTTTTCGACCCGTTCTTTTACCACGTGCTATGGACCTCCATAGCACCCCCACGATCGTTTTTGGCCCCTGAACACCTCTTGGGATCCCTCTTATGGCCTCTTCCAGAGAGGCGAAAAACAACCTTATATGCAATCGTTGAAGGCCTTCATATCATCCCTGATATGACCTTTTCACCCCGAATCCTTTGGTCTGGGTTCCTATTTTTACCTTAAGGGCATCCCCGTTAATTTCCGGGATATTTTTTTTGTAGATCCCAGAACCCCAAAAAAAAGTGAATAGTAGCCCCCGCATGCTAAGGAGCTCCACGGCACCCCCCGCGATCGTTTTTGGCACTAAACACTAGACCTTTTCACCCCGAATCCTTTGGTCTGGATTCATATTTTTACCTTACGCGCACCCCGGTCGATTTCCGTGAATTTTTTTCCGAGACCCCTGTACCCCAAATAATAGTGAATAATAGCCTTTGTTTCAGGCCCCTAGAGGGGCCGTCCCGGGCTTCGTCACTTTTTCGCCAAGTTTTTTTACCACGTGCTATGGACCTCCACAACACCCCCCACTATCATTTTTGGTCCCCAAACACCTCTTACGATCACTCTTACAGACTCTTGCAGAGAGAGGAAAAACAGCCTTATAGGCAATCGTCTAAGGCCTTGTTATCATCCTTTATATGACCTTCTCACCCCGAATCCTTTGTTCTGGGTTCCTATTTTTATCCTACAGGCACCCCGGTCGATTTCAGGGATTTTTTTTTCCGGGACCCCTGTATCCCAAAAACCAGTGAATAATAGCCTTTGTTTTAGCTGCTCGGAGGGGCCGTCTCGGGCCCTGTCACTTTTTCGACCCGTTTTTTTTACCACATGCTATGGACCTCCACAGCACCCCAACGATAGTTTTTTGCCCCTAAACACCTCTTGTGATCCACTTATAGCCTCTTTTGGAAGGGGATAAACAGCCTTATATGTAATCGTCTAAGGCCTTGTTATCATCCCTTGTATGACAATATCACATCGAATTCTTTAGTCCGGGTTCCTATTTTTACCTTACGGGCACCTCGGTAAATTTGCGAAATTTTTTTTCCGGGACCCCTGAACCAACAATAACAATGAATAATAGCCTTCTTTTCAGGAGCCCAGAGGGGCCGTCCCGGGCGTGGTAACTTTTTCGACCCGTTTTTTTACCACGTCACTTTTTCCCCTCGTTTTTTTACCATATGCTAAGCACCTCCAATGTTCTTCGTACCTTGCTTTAATGTAGCCAACTTAATGTATAAATCTTGTTGATAATTTGAAGGAACGAATCTTTTCCTTAGGATCTTCTTAAGCTTCTCCCAAGTTTCAATTTTGCTCTTGCCTTCACGTTGCCTATTCTTCTTAACTCCATTAAACCACATGGACGCATACTTAGACAATTTAGCCACGGCAATTTTATACTTCTTCTCCTCGTTGGTGCCCTTGAACTCAAAGTACCGTTCTAATGCAAGCTCCCATTCAAGGTAGGCCTCAACGTCACCTTGGCCATCAAATTCCCCAACTTCAAACTTCAAACCACGATCATCATCTGGGGGTCTAAGGTTACCCCTCATACGAATCACTTCAGTAGATAATCCTAGGAACAAATCTTGAAGTTTTTTTGTTTGTTCCGCAAGTTGATTGAAAAGTTCGACGTTTACCGTCTCTTTTGACGAACTTCCTTCACTAGCCATGGGTTAAAACTGCAGCTCTGATACCACTTGATCTATATCTCAGGTCTAAACTAAGTGCTTGGACTCAAGATAGATTGATAGGGTAGAAAAACGTTGCAAAGGAACACTCACAATGCTTCGTAATTCCGGAAATCCTAGCTTTAGATAGGAACACTCACAATCTAAACTCTAGGGCGTTTTATTGCTTATGTGAACACTCAACACAAACACTAAAACAATGGTGAATAATTGAAGCTTTTAACTCTCAAAATTATTCAGAAAACCTTGAAGAATTTCGTGCAAAAACCCTCACACAAAATCACTCGTAAAACACAATGTGTATTTGTTTATAAACTTGTAATCTGAATTTTATTATTGAAAACAATCGAGTATTTATAACAATATGACTACTAGATATTCTAATCTAACCAACTAATCCTAGACTTTAGCCCGAAGCCAAGTAAATCTAGGAAAACAAGGAAAATCTCCTAACAAACACGGAAAATATGCCTAAACCGACCTAATTTAGGATTCCTAAAAGATATGCCGGAATCTTGTTCCTTTTATGACCAAATTCCGAAATCCAACCTAAGGAACGAACTAATATTTAACTAAACAAAGTTGACTTGGTCAAACAACAAAGAAAACACGGACAACCAAGTTGCCCAACACGCTTGTTCACACGCCAAATCACCGCCATACTCAATAAGGTGTTTTTGCGCAATTTTGAAGGACTTCCATTTTCAAGAACTTCAAGCAACCTTTGAAGCTCAATCTTTTTTTCAAGAAACCTCCATTTTTGTGTTTCCCATGCTTGATTCCATTAACTATGATCATAAAGACTCACTAAGAAATTCATAAAACATCACAAAACACCATATGGGAAAACCCTACCAAGTGGAGTGGGAAGAAAACCCATAGGCTCAACAACAAATCTATCCCTTAGCTAAACCAACGTCCCTAATGGCCTTAGACCATTATCCAAGCATCATTAGACTTAAGCAACAATGACCATGAGCCAAGCCAAGGCCATGGAACCCTAATCCACGCATACCATGAATCTCAAAACGACTCAATATTAGCTCTTTGTCTTCAATGCTTGAATCTGCTTCCTGATTAATAACACTCAAAACTCACGAGGATATTCAATCTTAAGTTATCAAATGCAAATAACTTGATCGAATGCCAATTAATTAAACCAATCTAGAGAATAATTAATTAGGGTTCTAGCAATGTAATTCATTCCAAAATCACAATGTTAGTAACAATATCCACGCACACAAAGTGATGCAAACTAGGATATGATTTTTTTCCAATGAATCAAAACATAATTAATTACATCCTATTGTTGAGATTATTTATAGGTATAATCAACAACAAAATCCTAAGTCAAATCTACATAAGAAACACGCACAACCTAGGGAAAAAATCCTACTTGTGTGGAACTTGGGCAACAAACTAAAGATAAGATTGCCACATCATCATGCAACTTGCACTTTGATCTTATCTTTCCTAAGAAACTCTAACTAACTAACTAACTAATCAAGAAATTATCCTAACAACTTGATTAATAATTAATAAACAAGATAATTATCAAAATTAATCCTAAAAATCATGGACAAATAAGGAACCCAAGATCCCCAAAAAATCGTCCAAGACTCGCCATTGCCTTTTGCGCCATTTTCAAGATTTTCTTCAAATTTTCAAGAAATGCTTCAAGATTCAATCTTTGAATCAAGAATCTTTCAAGAAACTATTCTTCATGTTGGATACCATATATCATGACTCATAAACTTACCAAGACAAACACAAAACGCCATATAGGAAAACGCTACCAAGTAGAGTTGGAAAAAAACCCATAGGCTCAACAAACATACTTAGCCCTACCTTTCTTCCCTTGCATTCAAAGGTTATTATTCCTCTATGGGAACGTCCCATAAGAGTCTTGTAACCCATGTTTGTCTTCTATCCACATTCAAACCCATAGGATTAAGCATTAGGTTTATAGATTCGTCCACCTTGCTTGAATCCTCTTTCAAATTCACATCAAAACACCTCTTAGGATCCCTCTTTTGGCCTCTTCTAGAGAGGGGAAAACAACCTTATATGCAATCGTCTAAGGCCTTCTTATCATCCAACATATGACCTTTTCACCCCGAATCCTTTCGTTTAGGTTCCTATTTTTACCTTACGGGCACCCCGGTCGAGTTCAGAGATTTTCTTTTTCTAGTACCCCAGGACACTATAAAACAGTAAATACTATCCTTTGTTTTAGGCCCGCGAAGGGGCCGTTCCAGGCCCCGTCAGTTTTTCGCATCGTTTTTTTCCCACGTACTATGGACCTCCACAGCACCCCCCACGATTGTTTACGGGCCCTAAACACCTCTGAACCCAAAAAAAAACAGTGAATAACAGCCTATGTTTCATGCCCCAGGAGGGGCTGTCTCGGGCCCTGTCACTTTTTGACCACGAGCTACAGACCTCCACAATACCCCCGGCGATCGTTTTCGGACCCTATACTAATCTTATGGTCCCTCTTATGGCCTCTTCTATAGTGGGGAAAAATATATGCAATCGTCTAAGGCCTTATTATCATCCCTCATATGACCTTTTTATACCGAATCCTTTGGTCTGGGTTCCTATTTTTACCTTACGGGCACCCCTGTCATTTTCTAGAATTTTTTTTCTAGGACGCCTTAACTCCGAAAAACACTGAATAATAGCCTTTGTTTAAGGCCCCGTCACTTTTTCGCTCGTTTTTTTTACCATGTGCTATGGATCTCCACAGCACTCACCATGATCGTTTTCGGCCCCTAAACACCTCTTACGATTCCTCTATTGGCCTTTTTCTAGAGACGAGAAAAACAACCATATATGCAATTGTCCACGGCCTTCTTATCATCCCTCATACGACCTTTGCACCCCGAATCCTTTGGTCTGGGTTCCTATTTACCTTATGGGCACCCCAGTCGATTTTCGGAGTTTTTTTTTTCTAGGACCTTTGAACACACAAAAAAATTAAATAACGGCCTATGTTTCAAGCCCCCGGAGGGGTCGTCCCGACCCTGTCACTTTTTTGCCCCATTTTTTTACTACGTGCTATGGACCTCCAAAGCACCCCGCGAGATCGTTTTCAGACCCTAAACACCTCTTAGGATCCCTCTTACGCCCTCTTCTCGAGAAGAGAAAAACAGCCTTATATGCAATCGTCTAACGCCTTCTTATCATCCCTCGTATAACCTTTTCACCCCGAATCCTTTACTCTGGGCTCATATTTTTACCATATTGGCACCCAATCGATTTCCGGGACCCTTTAAACCCAAACCTTTTTTTTAGGCCTCCAGAGGGATCGTCCTAGGCCCCGTCACTGTTTCACCCAGTTTTTTTGCCACGTGTTATGGACCTCTATAGCCCCCCACACGATTGTTTTCGGACCTTAATCACCTCTAAGGATCCCTCTTATGGCATGTACAAGAGAGAGGAAAAACAGCCTTATATGTAATCGACTAAGGCCTTCTCATTAACCCTCATATGACCTTTTCACCCCGAATCCTTTAGTCTGGGTTCCTATTGTTGCCTGATTGACACCCAGGTTAATTTCCGGGATTTTTTCTCTAGGACCCCGGAACCCCAAAAACAGTGAATAATGGCCTTTTTTAGGCCACCGGAGGGGTTGTCCCGTCCCCGTCGCTTTTCCCCTTGTTGTTTTTCACCACGTGGTAGCAACCTCCACAACACCCTCCACGATCATTTTTGGCAACAAAACACCTCTTATGATTCCTCTTATGACCTCTTCTAGAGAAAAAAACAACTTTATATGCAATCGTCTAAGGTCTTATTATCATCCCTCATATGAACTTTTCATCCCGAATCCTTTGGTCTGGGTTCCAATTTTTACCTTTTTGGCACCCCTATCATTTTCCGAGATCTTTTTCCAGGCCCCTAGACGGGCAGTCCCCGGCCCTGTCACTTTTTCGCTCCTTTTTTTTACCACGTGCTACGTACCTCCAAAGCACCCAACATGATCGTTTTCGGCCCCTAAACACCTCTTACGATCCCTCTAATGGCCTTTTCCAAAGAGGAGAAAAACAGCCTTATATGCAATCGTCGATGACCTTCTTATCATCCCTCATATGACCTTTTCTCCCCCAATCCTTTGGTCATGGTTCCTATTTTTACCTTATGGCCACCCCGGTTGATTTCCGGGGTTTTTTTTTTTCTGGGACCTCTGAACACCAAAAAACAATAAATAACAGCCTATGTTTCAAGCCCCCGAACAATAAATACTTTTTCGCCCTGTTTTTTTTACCACGTTCTACGGACCTCCACAGCACCGCCCAAGATCGTTTTCGGACCCTAAACACCTCTTAGGATCCCTTTTATGCCCTCTTCCCGAGAGGGGAAAAACTGCCTTACATGCAATCGTCTAAGGCCTTCTTATCATCCCTCATATAACCTTTTCACCCCGAATCCTTTGCTCTGGGGTCTTATTTTTTTCTTACGGGCACCCTAGTCGATTTCAAGGATTTTTTTCCGGGACCCTTAAACCCCAAATAACAGTGAATAAGAGCCTTTTTTTTCAGGCCCCCGGAGGGGCCTTCCCGAGCCCCGTCACTGTTTTGCCTCGTTTTTTTGCCACGTGCGGTTGACCTGCGTAGCACCCCCTATGATTGTTTTCGGCCCCTAAACACCTCTTAGGTTTCCTCTTATGGCATCTACAAGAGAGGGGAAAAACAGCCTTATATGCAATCGTCTAAGTCCTTCTCCTCATCCCTCATATGACCATTTCATCCCGAATCCTTTGGTCTGGGTCCTATTTTTACTTGACGGGCATTCCGGTCGTTTTCCGGGATTTTTTCTCCAGGACCCCAGAACCCCAAGAAATAGTGAATAATGGCCTTTATTTAAGGCCCCCGGAGGGGACGTCCCATCCCTGTCACTTTTTGGCCCCATTTTTTTTACCTTGTGCTAGGAACCTCCACAACACCCACCACGATCGTTTTCGGCAGGAAAACACCTCTTACGATTCCTCTTATGGCCTCTTCTAATGTGGGGAAAAATAACTTTATATGCAATGGTCTAAGGCTTTATTATCATCCCTCATATGACCTTATAATCCTGAATCCTTTGGTCTGGGTTCCTATTTTTATCTGACTGGCACCTCTGTCATTTTCCGGGATATTTTTTCCAGGACCCCTGAACTCCGAAAAATAGTGAATAATAGCCTTTGTTGTAGGCCCTTGGATGGGCCGTCCCTGGCCCCATCACTTTTTCGCTCCGTTTTTTTAATCACGTGTTATGGACCTCTAGACACCCACCATGATCGTTTTCGGCCCCTAAACACCTCTTACGATCCCTCTATTGGCCTTTTCTAGAGAGGAGAAAAACATCCTTATCTGCAATCGTCTATGGACTTCTTATCATCTCTCATATGACCTTTTCACCCTGAATCCTTTGGTCTGGGTTCCTATTTTTACCTTATGGGCACTCCGGTTGATTTCTAGGGTATTTTTTTAGGACCTCTGAACTCCAAAAAACAGTGAATAACAGCCTATGTTTCAAGCCCCAGGAGGGGCCGTCCAGAGCCCTGTCACTTTTTTGCCCTATTTTTTACCAAGTGCTATGGATTTCCACAGCACCCCTCGCGATTGTTTTCGGACCCTAAATACCTCTTAGGATCTCTCTTATGCCCTCTTCTCGAGAGTGGAAAAACAGCCTTATATGCAATCGTCTAAGGCCTTCTTATCATCCCTCATATGACCTTTTGATGCAAGCACCAGTGACAATGACTAAAAGTGATCAAGTATTAAATATAAGTTACAAGGTTGGTAATGGTGCAACCAATTTCGAAGGTGAGGATGCCAATAGCAGGGATGCAACCATAAGTGAAATAGTTGCTTATGTAAATATCAACCATATGGGTGCATCAAGGGTAGGGATTTACGTGTGCAGGGTCGCATGTCAATAATATGGCACACAAATCAAGACAAGAATGGTGGATTTGGGGAACAAGATGGTTTTTGTCTATTAGTTTTTTCCCACTGAGTTTTTATCAAATTTGGCATTGAGTCTTATATTTCTTGGTAAGTCTTCTACTTCATTTACAGCCTTAAAGACATGAGAAATGAATTCTTGAAGGTTTCTTGATTAAAAGGTTGGATCTTGAAAGGTTTCTTGAAGATTTGACACAAAATCTTGAAATTGCGTAAATCATGGGCGTGTATTTGGGACAATTTTCTTGATTTTGGGCTTTTTGATTTTTTGTGTAATTTTGTTTGTAATTTGATAATTATCTTGTTTTTTAGGTTGTTAGGAAGTTTTTTAGGATATTTTCTTGATTTGTAAGTTAGATTGAGTTTGTTAGGCAAGATAAGGTCAAGTGCAAGTTGCATGATGATGTGGCAATCTTACCTTGAGTTTGTTGTGCAACTTGTGCAAGTGGCACAAGTAGGGGAAGAATTTCCTAGTTTTAGGCGTGTATTTTTTATGATTTTAACTAGGATTTTGTTGTTGATTATACATATAAATAATCTCAACATTAGGATGTAATTAATTAAGTTGGAATTGAATAAATGTTTTGTTTGTTTACTTGAAAAACAAAAATCCGAAAATTCTAAGAGTTGGTGATTAAGTTCTTTCTACTCTTGTATAGATTATTTAATAGCTTTGAGGGTGCTTAGGCTTTAATCAAAGGACTAATTAATCATTCTAAATTTGAGAATCTTGGTTACTTGGTCTTTATAAGTTCGAAAATTTAGTCTATTCCCTTGTGAGTTTTTGCTGACACGAAATGCCACATCAAATTTTATGGTTTCATTGAGAGGTCTTTTATACTCAAGTGCTCATCAATTAATCAAAACACTTTAAACAACATTGCTAAGGCAAGTGGTGGTGACGAAGTTCCTGCAAATTTTTGAAAGAGGATTGTCCTTAGAAGAGACAATGAAATTGGGGAATTGCGCACCATTGTAGAAGAAGTAATGAATTTTGTGTCAGGAAGTTCGAAAACCAAGAAGAAAAATCACGCAATTGATGACATTGAATCAAGTTCTAGTGACGAATATACAAGCAGGAGTGCACGCAAACCTAGTCGTTACTACGACACAAGTTCTAGTGAAGAAGATGACCGAAATAAGCATAAGAGGTGTGACAAACAAAAGGATGATGATCGTAGTTTAAAGTTGGATGTTCCTGAGTTCAACGGCAGTTTAGATCCGGAAATTTTCCTTTATTGGCTAAGGTGAACCGAAAGGATCTTCAATTACAAGGAGTATGATGATCATAAGGCCTTCAGAGTGGCAGAATTAAAACTATCGTCTTATGTTAGCTTGTGGTATAAAGGACTGCAAAGAAAACGCAAAAAGGAAGGAAGATCAAAAATTTATTCATGGCGCAAACTGAAGAGAGAATTGAGAAAAAGATTTGTGCCACATGAGTATGAACAGAACAATTTCCTAAAGATGCATACCCTAAAACAAGGACAAAAAAGTGATGAGGAGTATATCAATGCTTTTGAAAACTTGATGATATTGTGTGACCTAGAAGAGAAGGAAGATCACAAAGTTGCTCGGTTTGTGGCAGGGCCGAATGGATCCATTCGGGAATAAGTAAAATTGCAACCCTACTGGACATATGATGAGATTTGTAAAGTGGCACTCAGGGTGGAAAAACATGGGAATTCAAAGAAGCCAAAAGCATTCTTTATTTCCTATGAACCCAAGAAGGAAGTGGTGTATTCCCAACCAGCTAGTGCTCAACCTAAATTCGACAATGACAAAAGAGCAGCCACTCCAATCAAACCACTAACAATTCCTGAAGACAACAGGAAGTGTTTTAAGTGTCAAGGAGTAGGACACATACAAAGAAATTGCCCAAACTCTAGAGTAATCACTGCAAAGGAAGCAAAGGAAATCGAAGATGCCTACTTAGATGTTCTTCTTGAAGAAGGGGAGGACGAAGATATTGATTTCTGGGAAGAACAAAGCAGCAATCATATGGAAGAAGTGGAGGCAAAAACACAGGGTCAGGCATTGGTCCTCAGGAGGGTTCTTCAGTCTAAACCTGTGCCAATTGAAGAGAACTAGAGGGACAAAATTGGAAATTTTGAGGATTATGTGATATGTGATATCTGTCCAATGGATGCTTGTCATATATTGCTTGAAAGACCCTGGCAATATGATCAATTTGTGAAGTATGATGGAAGAACCAATGACTACATCATCAGAAAACAGGAAACTAACAAGCCAATCGCTTTAAAACCTCTAAAATTGGCGCAAAACAAGAAGCAATTGAATGTGGAGAATAAAAAGGGAGTCTTTTTTACTAATCCTAAGGAATTGGAGAGATAATTGACAGATTGCAAGCAAGTATTGCTGTTGATGGCCAAAGATGTGAGAGTGGAAACATCTGCCATCCCTAAAATTCTTCAACCACTATTGAAGGAATTTGTAGATGTATTTTCAGATGACTTACCACCAATTTGCCTCCCAATAGGGGCATTGAACTCCAGTTTGACTTAATCCCAGGTGCTCAAATTCCTAATAAACCAGCAATAGATGTAATCCTGAGGAGACCAAGGAAATACAAAGGTATATTGAGGAATTAACGTAGAGGGGATATGTGAGGGAGAGCATGAGTCCTTGTACTCTACCAACACTGATTGTTCCAAAAAAAGACGGATCTTGGCGCATGTGCATTGATTCTAGGGCTGTAAACAACATAACAATTAAGTACAAATTCCTAATTCCTAGAATATACGATCATTTGGACGAGTTATATGGCTCCCAGGTGTTTTCAAAGATTCATTTGAGAAGTGGGTACCATCCGATTCGTATGAGGGTAGGCGATGAGTGGAAAACAACTTTCAAAAGTAAATTAGGTCTCTACGAGTGGTTAATCATGCCTTTTGGACTCACCAACGCCCCTAGCACGTTTATGAGACTTATGAATGAAGGTTTGAAGCCATATTTGGGTAAGTTTGTTGTTGTATACTTAGATGATATATTGGTTTATAACAAAAATAATGGAGATCATCTGCAGCATCTAAGACAAGTTTTTGAGACTTTGAGGCAACAAAAACTTTACGGAAAATTGGAGAACTGTTATTTTATGGTGCAAAGTGTGACGTTTTTGGGTTATGTGGTGTCCAAAGATGGGGTTTCAGTTGATCAATCCAAAGTTGACGCAATCAAGTCATGGCCAACACCCACAAACGTGACTGAAGTACGATCTTTCCATGGTTTGCCTTCCTTATACAGAAGATTTGTCAAAAATTATTCATCCATTGTTGCTCCTATGACTGAATGCATAAAAAAGGATAAGAAATTTAAATGGACAAAGGAGGTGCAGATTGCATTCGAAAAAATCAAGGATATGTTATGCCATACATCTATTCTTGCATTGCCTTATTTCACAAATCCTTTTGAAGTTGAAACAGATGCAAGCAATGTAGGGATTGGAGCTGTTCTGGTGCAGGGTAAAAGACCAATTGCTTATTTAAGTTAAAAATTTAAAAGGGCCAATTTAAATTATTCCACCTACGATAAAGAGTTTTATGCCATTGTTAGAGCTTTGGATCATTGGAGTCATTATTTCAGGCCTAATCACTTCATCCTGCATTCTGATCATGAAGCATTGAAGCATATTAATAGTCAGCAGAAACTGAATCCTAGACATACCAAATGGGTTGAGTTCCTTCAATCTTTTCATTTTTCATCTAAATACAAGGATGACAAGTCTAATGTGGTAGCAGATGCACTTTCTAGAAGGTATGTGTTGATTAGTGTTCTGAATTGCAAGCTGTTGGGTTTTGACCATATCAAGACATATTATGAAGGTGACATTGATTTTGGTCTTGTGATGCAACAACTGAGAAGTGTAGTAGTTGGATCATATATCATACATGATGGATTCTTGTTTCAAGGTAATCAATTGTGCGTGCCTAATTGTTCAATTAGGGAAGTATTGGTGAAAGAGGCGCATGGAGGGGGTCTTGCAGGGCATTTTGGAATTACTAAATCATTGAGTATGCTGCAAGAACATTATTATTGGCCGAAGATGATTAAAGATGTGGAAGCTGTAATTTCTCAATGTGTTATATGTCAAAAGGCTAAAGCAACATTTCATCAAGGGTTATACATACCATTGCCAGTTCCAGATGGTCCCTGGGAAGATGTATCAATGGATTTCATTGTTGGTCAACCTAAAACAGCTCGCCATAGGGATTCTATTATGGTGGTGGTGGACAGGTTTTCAAAGATGGCACATTTCACACCTTGTAATAAAACTGATGATGATGTTAATGTTGCAGAGCTATATTTTAGGGATATAATTCGATTGCATGGTATTCCTAAAACAATTGTAGTAACACAAATTCGAAATTAATGAGCTACTTTTGGAAATCATAGTGGAAACTGGTTGGAACCAAGTTACTCTTTAGTACTTCCTATCACCCACAAACTGATGGGCACACTGAAGTGACGAACAGAACATCAGGGCTATTGCTGTGTGGATTAATAAGCAAGACTCAAAAGGATTAGGATTTGAAACTGGCGCATGCTGAGTTTGCCTACAATAGATCACCTACTTATGCAACCAAACATTCACCTTTTGAAGTGGTTTATGGCGTCAACCCTAAATTGGCAATTGATTTCATCTGTGTTCCTAAAGGTGAGTTGGTTCATAAAACTGCTTTGGAAAAAATTGAATGTATGCAGAAATTACATGCCCAAATCAGAGCAAGGATTGAATAGGTTTGGTTTGGTTTCAAGAAAATTTCAAGCCAATAAGCATAGACACCCACGCAAATTTCAAGAGAGAGATTTGGTTTGGTTACATCTCAGGAAGGAAAGGTTTCCTAATCACAAGAAAATTAAATTGATGCCTAGATGTGATGGACCATTCAAGATTTTGAAAAAAGTTGGTGATAATGCTTATCAACTTGAGTTACCAGGTGAATATGGAGTCCATGCTACTTTTAATATTGGTGATTTATCTCCATATGTGCCTGATGAACAACTTCAAAGTTTGAGGTCATACTCTTTTGAAGAAGGGGAGGATGAAGCAAGTACCTGTGACAATGACTAAAAGTGATCAAGTATTAAATATAAGTTACAAGGTTGGTAATGGTGCAATCAACTTCGAAGGTGAGGATGCCAATGGCAGGGATGCAACCATAGGTGAAATAGTTGCTTATGGAAATATCAACCATATGGGTGCATCAAGGGTAGGGATTTGCATGTGCATGGTCGCATGTCAATAATATGGCACGCAAATCAAGGCAAGAATGGTGGATTTGGGGAACATGATGGTTTTCTGCCTATGAGTTTTTTCCCATAGGGTTTTTCTCATTTTTGGCATTGAGTCTTTTATTTCTTGGTGATTCTTCAACTTCATTTACAGCCTTAAAGATGTGAGAAATGACTTCTTGAAGGTTTCTTGTTTAAAAGATTGGATCTTGAAAGGTTTCTTGAAGATTTGACACAAAATCTTGAAATTGCGTAAATCATGGGCGTGTATTTGGGACGATTTTCTTGATTTTGGGCTTTTTGATTTTTTGTGTAATTTTGGTTGTAATTTGATAATTATCTTGTTTTTTAGGTTGTTAGGAAGTTTTTTAGGATATTTTCTTGATTTGTTAGTTAGATAGAGTTTGTTAGGCAAGATAAGATCAAGTGCAAGTTGCATGATGATGTGGCAATCTTATCTTGAGTTTGTTGTGCAACTTTTGCAAGTGGCACAAGTAGGGGACGAATTTCCTAGTTTTAGGCGTGTATTTTTTTTTTATTTTATCTAGGATTTTGTAGTTGATTATACCTATAAATAATCTCAACATTAGTCTGTAACTAATTAAGTTGGAATTGAATAAAAGTTTTGTTTGTTTACTTTAAAAACAAAAATCCGAAAATTCTAAGAATTTGTGATTAAGTTCTTTATACTCTTGCACAGATTATTTAGTAGCTTTGAGGGTGCTTAGGCTTTAATCAAAGGACTAATTAATCAACCTAAATTTGAGAATCTTCGTAACTTGGTCTTTATAGGTTCGAAAATTTAGTCTATTCCCTTGTGAGTTTTTGTTCACACGAAAATTCACATCACCTTTTCACCCCGAATCCTTTACTCTGGGGTCCTATTTTTACATTACGGTCACCCCGGTTGTTTTCCGGGATTTTTTCCGGGAACCTTGTACCCTAAATAACAGTGAATAATTGCCTTTTTTTCAGGCCCCTAGAGGGGTCGTCCCGGGCACCGTCAAAAATATTGTTTGTTTTAAAAATATTTTAAAAGGCTTCTAAAAATAGAATTTTCAAGGTTTATTTATTTATTTTGTGGCAAGCGCGTAAAGGTAATATCCACTTGTTAGTATAAGTATGGACTTTTCGAAATCCTACTTTGGGGCCTATAAATATCCTCAAAAACCCAACTTTTCGTGCTAATAAATTATCATTAGGATTCCAAAAATTTAGGGAGAAGAAAAAAAAAAGAAGAAGAGTGATTTCCTAAAACAAATAATTCTGGAGTTGTGTTTTCGGAAAAAAAATACCATCGTTCTTGAGATCCGAGCCTCGTCGGACCCCACCTGCGCCCAGCCAGAGCCGCCGCCCTCGCCACCGCCAGCCACCACTCGCCGGCCAATCCTCTCTCCTTTCTGGTATTTACACTCATTTAAAAAAAAAAATTCGTTCTTTCTTTTTAGTTCAATCTTGCAAATTCATGCTCATATTTAGGTTTAATCAATGCTTTTATGAGTTTTAATCATGTTTAATAAAATTGTGATTTTTTTTAAGGCATGAATTAAATTGTTGATCATGAAATTTTAGATTAGGGTTTATAAATTATGAAAATTATGATTTTTATGAGTTTTTGTGACTTAAACTTTAATATTATGATCATGAATTATTGTTGTGTGAATTTATGATGACTTTATGAAGTTTAGATTGATTTTTAAAGGCTTTGACAATAAAATAAATTGCTGTCCAAAATTTATAATCATGAAATTTAATTGAATAAATATTATTAACATGTTTTAGCTTATGAAAAATAGTACTGAAGCATAGATTGGTTTCATAATTATGTTAGTTTATTGTAGAAGAGTTTTACCATGAAATTATGATGTTTTTATAAGTTTTTCATGACTTTATAGTTAATAAATAAATCTAAATTTTTTATAAAAACAAGTTAAAGTAAGTTTTAAGTGTTTATATTATGCTAGTATGATCACATGTTGATGTGAATTTTCGTGTGAACAGAAACTCACAAAGGGATATACTGAAATTTTGAATCTATAAAGACCCAGTCACCAAGATTCTTAATTTTAGGTTGATCAATTAGTCCTTTGATTAAAGCCTAAGCACCCTCAAAGCTACTAATTAATTCACAAGAGTATGAAGAAATTAATCACCAACTCTTATTTTTTTCGGAATTTTGTTTTCAAGTAAACAAACAAATTTTTTTTTATTCAACTCCAACTTAATTAACTACATCCTAATGTTGAGATTATTTATAGGTATAATCAACAACAAAATCCTAATAAAAATAGACTAAAAAATCACGCCTAAGACTAGGAAATTCGGCCCACCTACAACACACATAACAAGATAAGTATGCCACTTCATCATGCAACTTGCACTTGATCTTATCTTGTCTAACAAACTCTAACTAACAAATCAAGAAAATATCCCAACAACTTATCTAGATAACTAATTAACAAGATAATCATCAGATTTTTAAGCTAAAAATTACAAGAATACTTGCTGCCCAAAATCTTGGAAAAATCGCAAAAATCACACCCCTTGTTCGTCCTCTTTTGCGCAATTTTTGAAGAATCTTCAAGAACTTCAAGAAATGCTTCAAGATCCAATATTTTAATCAAGAAACCTTCAAGAATCTGTCTTCCATGCATTTTAGCATAATTATGATGATCAAGACTCACCAAGAATTAAAAAACTCAATGCCAAAAATGACAAAAACCCTATAGGAAAAAAACACATAGCGAAAAACCATCTTGTTCCCCAAATCCATCATTCTTGCCTTCATTTGCATGTCATATTATTTACATGATACCATGCACACGCAAATCCCTACCCTTGATGCACCCTTATGGTTGATATTTCCATAAGGAGGTTTCATCCTTACCATTGCCACTATTGATATTATCACCTCCTTCGAAGTTGCCATCACTTATTTAATTAATACAATTAATATCACTGATGCTCGCACTTGTATCACATATGAATATTATGACGTTACATATAATTTTTAATATGTTTTATGAAATTTAAAAGTGATTTTAAGCATGTTTAACTTGTTTCCAGATATTATAAAGTGAATAATTAGGCTTTTAAAGTATGTAATTAGCATAAATTGATCATATAAATTAAGTAATACACTGTATGATTGATTTATGTTGTTTTTGAAGTTTTTCAAGGAGTTTTGGTAATTTTACATTGCTGTCCACTTTTCTAAAGTGGCATAAAATTTATATTAAGGTTTTGTAAAGCATAACTAAGGTCCTGTTCTCCTCAACTTATTTTTGCTAATCTGAACTTATTTTTACTGATCTGAAATTATTTTTGCTGAACTGGACTTATTTTTACTTATCTGAACTTATTTTTGCATAACTGAACTTATTTTTGCTGATGTCATTAACAATTTATTAAGGATTGAAACTGATTTTTGCTGAACTGAACTTACTTTGCTGAACAGAACTTATTTTTGCTGATGTGGACTTATTTTTGCTGAATTGAACTTATTTTTGCTGAAAATAAGTAAAAATAAGACGAGGAGAATAGGGCCTAAGTCCTGAAAACCAAGTAATCCTACAATAGAAAAGTAAAGTGTAGTGTGGAATTTAATAGATACCATATAAGGAATGTTTTAGACAAATTTCGAACATAGAAGTTAGCTTATAGGTGTTGTAGAACTTAGTCAACAAGGTTTTAATTTAGTTTCGGTTTTTCCTGACGTAGGAGACTTTGAACTAGTCCACTTCTAGAAGTTGTGGCGGAGCACCATTACTTTACAAGGTACGTAAGTACTAAAGACAAACACAGGAACTAGAATTCAAGCATGGATGGTCCTAGATTGTATGAAATATTGTTATGCTTGTTGAATCATGAATTTATGTGCATGGCAAGTTTATTAGAAGCATGATTTGTAAAGTATGTTGACATTCCATGTTAAATGGCAATGTAACTTTTATAAGATTAAATTGGAATGTTATGATCAGTTTAATTTGGCCAATAGTTTATGAATAAAGGAACAAAGTTATTTTTAAGTTGGTTAGTTACTTAATCAACAAGAAAGGTAGTTGTGAATTTTTATTCACACTAGTAAAAGAAGTTATGAGTAATTATTTTAGACATGATGCCACTCACAGTTTAATGTGTGGTCAAGGAGAAAGTAAGTAATTAGCCACTCATAGTTAATCTGCGGTAAAGGAAGTTCTGTTTAATTAAAGGATGCACATGAGATTAATTTTGAATCACCTTAAATTGAAGTTAATTAATTTGGCTTGCTTGATTTGTGCATGTCTTTATGTGATGTTGTATGTGAGTCATAACATTTCTAAACTGGTTAATCACGTAAAGTGTAAGAGGGCTTGCATCAAAACTCTTGGAACGTATATACCTTGAGTATGAACAATGGGGGAGTCATATGGAACAGTGATCTATGACTTCTAATTGGAGTACAAGACGTTGTACTCTTTTCTATTTTTAATGCGCTGGATATCCGTCACTTTATGTGACATAGTAATACCTTCTTGGAGTTGCTCCCAGGTTGGTGCCCAATAGGGCTATGTTTTTTAAGGAGGAAACCTGTTTGATGCAGGATCCATAAGTTGAAATATAATAATTAGTTTAGTTGAGTCCATGTACAGGTAAAAGGGTTGTCAAAGGTCAGTTGAGTGCATGTTTTATTTCTTTATGTTTGTTGCATAGTCTTTAGTAGTTATGTAGTCAACTCTGCTGACTGTTTGTTTTGTGTGCATGGCTTTTTCTTGGACTTGGCCCTACAATGACCCACTTGTGGTGAGTAGTTGTCTGGTAAAAGAGAAGCTATAAGTACAAGTGGGCATAAGTCACTTCATGATGGGCTGGAGTGAGAGCGCTTGTTGTGTTTGTAGCTTTACTTTATTTTGTTGCTTATGAATGACTAACATTTATTTTGGATGTGGTTTTATTTCTAAAGACTTTTAGTTTTTGTTTTTGAGGGCCATTAATATGGTTTCGAAGTGTAATAAGTTTAAAGTTGTTTTTTATTTTGAGATTGCTTTGAAGTTTTGTTTTAAATTGTTTTGGTTTTAAGATTTCCGCTGTAGTATTTTGATAAATGCCTTAGCCGTTATCACGGTGGCGGTAATAATTTGGTTTTTCCATGTTTAGAAATTTTAATAAATATAATCCTTAATAATTATAACATGTTTTCCGGAAAAATAAGAAGTAAGAAG
This sequence comes from Suaeda aralocaspica, assembly GCA_016808085.1. Taxonomy (NCBI): domain Eukaryota; kingdom Viridiplantae; phylum Streptophyta; class Magnoliopsida; order Caryophyllales; family Amaranthaceae; genus Suaeda; species Suaeda aralocaspica. The sequence continues at coordinate 266,380 of PYUH01000311.1, read as the reverse complement.
TTAGGAAATTCCAGGATGTTACAAAGTGGTTACCAGAGCTTAGATTCTGAAATAAAATAAATTTTATTTTTGGGGTACCCTATGTTTTATTTTTTGTTGGAAAATGGAATTTCTTGTTATGGAAGGTTTTCAAAAATGGAAACTTTTCTAAACATAGTGATTTCCGAAAATGGAAAGTTTTGAAAATATATTAAGTGTGCAGGTATACAAGGAATTCAGGTATGTGTTATGTGTTATTGCTTTGTACCATGTGGTGAGCTTGGGTAGGAAGTTTGGGAATGTAGGATAGAATTTTTTTTCATTCATTCATGCATTAAAGTTCATGTTCAAGGCATGCTTATGTGAATAGTTGGGTGTAAATTAAGAAAATTGTATGTTAGCCACAAGACCTCTTTTTGTAGTACTGGTAGTTTGTTTTGTTTTGTTTTGGGAAGGATGGACCATTAGTCTTAACTTTTGCGCAGGATATCACATAGTATGCCTAGTAAAGATACTCAAACAAAAACATTGGAGAAGAAAGACTACGAAAGTCCGCCTTATATGTCTTGAAAATACGGTTCTACTGTTGGTACATGACTACTGTGTTGAAGTTACCACAATGGGTCAGCCCGACCATGTAGTAGCCCTGATTGTTAGGTACTTGCCCAACCATTCACTCTATTTAGTGATTAAGGCAAAGTTTAGTGATTTCCATTTTTTTGGAGGCCTTCCGAACTATTCTAAGTATAATGATGCAGTTGGTCAGTGGGGTGTTGATTGGAGATTCTTGGAGGGGTATATTGTTAGGAAGTAGCAGGAGTATCAAGAAATGAATGCAAGTGAGGAGACCCCGCCCACAACAAGCCTAGAATGTAGCCAAGGGAGTGAAGAGCTAATGGTGAAGGAGACTCCTACGGTTCAAAGACTGATGAGTCAAGGGATAGCTCGTGCTATGAAATTGAGGACCCAGACCCAGTGATTCCAGTATATGTTGATTTGGTAACCGATTATGAAGAAGATGAAGAAGAATCAGATCCTGAGGAAGAAATGGAAGAAGAGGAAGAAACGGATGAAGAAATGGAGGTCGACACTAAGAATGACCCGGAGTTCATACAAAAGAAATATGTGATGTCAAGAGACAAGAAAGATAATGTTAATGTTTACAGACTTTGTTTAGATCTAATTTAGCTATTGATGTTTGATGTTTCTGATGTTTAGTTGAACAGTTTAAGTTATTGATTACATTAGTTTGAATAAGTGGCCGTGAGCCAGAAGAAATGATAAGAAGAGTTGAGTAATAAATTTATTTTATGATTTAAAGTCTCAAGTAGAATGGAACCAACGGAATTTTTATTTGTTATGTGATTTATTCTTTTTTTTAATTGTTGTGTAAGCAATCAAAACAAAGTGAATCATTCTCTCTAAAAGAATGAAACTTCTTTTATGAGACGAAATCAGAAGGTGTTTTATGATTTAAGTTTATGTTGTTCTAACTTGCAGTTAGACATAATTTAATATAAAGGTATATTCCTCTACAGGAGAAATAGAATGGTTGAACGGAATAACAATCAACTGAATGAAGTAGTGAGCCAATTAGCTACTATAGCTGAACAGTTAGCTGCCAGAGGAAACGGAAATGGTGGTAGTGACCCTGATTGGGAACTTTTCTATAAAATTTCTCAAAGTAAGCCACCCACTTACCAAGGAGAGCACAATCTAGCTTTTCTGGAGAGATGGTTGAGAGAGTTTAATAATAAGTTGCATGGGGCAGTTGAGTGAGTTGAAGGAGCAGTTGCAAGACTTGTTGGAAAATGGTTACATTAGGCTGAGTGCTTCACCTTGGGGAGAACTAGTACTGTTTGTGAAGAAGAAAGATGGGAGTTTAAGGTTATGTATTGACAATAGAGAGCTGAATAAGGTGACAACCAAAAATAAATACCCATTACCGAGGATTGATGACTTGTTTGATTAATTGAAAGGAGCTACTGTGTTTTCGAAAATTGATTTGAGGTCAGGATACCATCAATTGAGGATTGCTAATGAGGACATACCGAAAACTGCTTTTTGCACTAGGTATGGACACTATGAGTTCACTGTTATGCCTTTTGGGTTAACCAATGCGACAACAATTTTTATGGATCTAATGAATAGAATTTCCAACGGTTTTTGGATAACTTTGTGGTTGTTTTTATTGATGACATCTTTGTGTATTCTAAGAGTAAGGAAGAACATGCGGAACATTTGAGGACAATCTTGATGGCATTAAGGGAGAATGAGTTGTATGCTAAGCTCTCGAAATGTGAGTTCTTGTGGGAAAAAGTAGCATTCTTGGGGCATATTGTGTCTACAAAGGGAGTTGAAGTAGATCCAGCTAAAATTGAACCAGTTAAAGAGTGGCCTACACCTAAGAATGTAACGGATGTACGGAGTTTCTTAGGGTTAACAAGTTATTACAGGAGGTTTGTGAAAGACTTTTCGAGGATTGCTAAACCCATGAGTTTGTTAATGAAGAAAGAGTGTAAATTTGAGTGGAATAATAAGTGTGAAGAGGCATTTCAGACCTTGAAAGAGCGTTTGACTACAGCTCAGTGCTCACCTTGCTAGATGGAAGTGACTCTTATGATGTGTATAATGATGCTTTTAAAAATGGTTTGGATGTGTGTTAATGCAAAATAGAAAGGTGATAGCTTATGCCTCGAGATAAGTGAAACCATATGAGAGTTTGACTACAGCTCATGATCTGGAGTTAGCAGTAATAGTGTTCGCTTTGAAAATATGGAGACATTACTTGCATGGGGTGAAATGTAGAATATACACAGATCACAAGAGTTTAAAGTACTTTTTCACTCAAAAGTATTTAAATATGATACAAAGGCGATGGCTTGATTTGATAAACGATTATGACCTAGATATCCAGTACAATGAAGGGAAAGCCAATGTCGTAGCCGATGCTTTAAGCCGTAAAACGAAACATGGAGTGAATACCTTGGTGGTTGCTGATTAACTATGTAAGGATATAGAGAGATTGAGCTTGGAAATAGTGAAGGAGGGAGAGTTAGAAGGAATTCTTTGTAATCGTAGTAACCAACCAACAATACTTGAGGAAATAAAGAAGAACCAGGAAGGAGATGTGAAATTGGACAGAATTAAGGAAAAGTTGAAAGTAGGAAAGCCTCTGGAATTTAAGATTCATGAGGATGGATATTTAAGTTACAAAGGAAGGTGGTGTGTACCATATAAAAGTGAAGATTTGAAACGAAGAATCATGGAGGAGGGTCATAATACACCGTATTCGGTGCATCCTTGAGGCGATAAACTGTATAAGGTTTTAAAGAAGATGTATTGATGGCCTAGGATGAAAGGAGAAGTGGTTGAATTTGTGAGTAAATGTCTTACTTGCCAAAAGGTCAACTTTGGGCATAAGAGACCACAAGGAGAAGTCCAGCCACTTGAAATACCAGAATGGAAATAGGATTGCATATCAATGGACTTTGTGACTTACTTACCGAAGTCGAAAAATCAGAATGATACCATATGGGTAGTGGTGGATAGACTTACTATGTCAGCAGTGTTTATACCCGTAAAAGAGACTTGGAAGATGGGACAACTTGTAAAGGCTTACATAATACATGTTGTGAGGCTACATAGAGATCCAAAGGATATCGTATCAGATAGGGATTCTAGGTTTCCTTCGAAATTCTGGAAAAGTGTTCAGGAGAACTTTGCTACAACATTGAAAATGTGTACAGCTTTCCATCCAGCAACTGATGGACAAATAGAGAGAACCATACAAACCTTAGAGGATATGCTAAGGGCTTGTGTAATGGACTTTCAAGGGAATTGGGAGGATCACCTTGATCTCATTGAGTTTTCATATAACAATAGTTACCATGCAAGTATTGGCATGACACCTTTTGAGGCTTTGTATGGAGGGAAGTGTAGGAGCCCCTTGTGTTGGAACGACATAAGTGAGACAGTGATTCTAGAACCTCAATTGATAGAAGAAACCACCGAGAAAGTTAGAGTTATATAAGCAAATATTCAAGCAGCACAAGATAGACAATAGTCCTATGTAGATCAAAAACGTCGAGAATTTGTGTTTGAAGTTGGCGATAAGGTGTTACTTAAGGTATCACCATTGAAAGGAGTGACGAGGTTCGAAAAGAAAGGAAAATTAAGCCCAAAATATATAGGACCCTATGAGATCTTGCAAAGGGTTAGAAAGGTAACTTATAAGTTAGCACTACCAATGGTGTTGAGCAAGGTTCACAATGTCCTTCATGTGTCTTAACTAAGAAAGTATGTGCCAGACGAGCCACATGTGTTATAACCTGAAACAATCGAGTTAGACCAAAGTTTGACCTATGAAGAGAGGCCATTTAAAATCCTAGACAGTAAGGTCAGAGATCTCGTAGAAAGAGTGTCAAAATAGTGAAGGTGTTGTGCTCTAGAACCAAGAAACCGAAGAAGCTACTTCGGAAGCTGAAGATATGATGAGAGAAAAATGCCCAGAGCTATTTCAGGTTAGTAGTAGAGTTACGGGGATGTAACTTGATTTTAAGGGGGGGTAGAAAGCGACCTGTTTTTCACGCGTTTTTACCCTCAATTTTGCAAGTTTTTATGAGTTTCTACGACTTTTATGTAAGAAGTTTATGTTGGTCTACTAAAAAGTTGTCAAGCAAGTATCTAAGGTCTGTAACGACATAGTATTTCAGTAAGAGAGTTTAAAGTAAATGTAATCGCTATTCAAATTCCATACGCTAATCTATACAATGTTTTGGGACGAAACTTCTTTTAAGAGGGGTACATTGTAATACCCCACATTTTCACGAATTTTAAGACATTATTTTTGCATTTTATTTGCATAATTTTAATATTTTTATTGAAAAATAATGTTCAATAGGAATACTAAATGAAAAGAAACTAATAATAATAAAATAAATAATAATAAGTTTTAACTGAAAATAATTATTTGTGTTCGTAAATAATATTTTATGTTTTAAAAATATTTTATAAGGCTTCTAAAAATAGAATTTTCAAAGGTTTCCTAATTTATATTGAGGCAAGGGCCTAAAGGTAATTTCCACTTGTTAGGATAAGTATGGGCTTTTCCAAATCCTACTTTGTGGCCTATAAATGCCCTTTAAAACCCATATTTTCATGTACATAAGTTGTCATTAGGATTCCAAAAATTTAGAGAGTGCTTTTCCAAAAAAAAAAAAAATTCTGCATAGTGTTTTCGAAAAATACCATCGTTATGAGACCCCCCCGCGACCCTTAGCCTTCGCCGGACCCAACATGCGCCCCATGCGCCCGGCCAGAGACCCCCGCCCCCGCCCTTCGCCAACCCCCCACCCAACACCCCAACCTCACCCCGCCCCCCTCTGTCTCAATCCCCCCAGCCCCGCCCACTCGACCCCCACGGTCCTTCCACCACCCGTAGCCCCACCCTTTCGCCGCCCGTCCAGCGACATCTCCCGGGTCTCTAAACCCTGGTCAATCACCCTCTCCCTCCACGTCCTCCCCCCCACCCCCCCCCCCCTTTCTCCCCCCCCCCCCCCCCCCCCCCCCTTTCCGTTATTTTCAGACTTTAAAAAAAAATTCGTCTTTCTTTTTAATTCAATATTGCAAATTCATGCTCATATTTAGATTTAATCATGCATTTACGAGTTTTAATCATGGTTAATAAAGTTATGATTGGTTTTAAGGCATGAATTAAATTGTTGTTCATGAAATTTTAGATTAGGGTTCATAAATTATGAAAGTTATGATTTTTATGAGATTTTATGACTTAAACTTCAATATTATGATCATGAATTATTGTTGTGTGAATTTATGACGATTTTATGAAGTTTAGATTGATTTTAAAACGCTATAAAAAAAATAAATTGCTATCCAAAATTAATAATCATGAAATTCAATTAAATAAATATTATGATCATGTTTTGGCTTATGAAAAATTATTCTAAAGCATAGATTGGTTTCATAATTATGTTAGTTGATTATACAAGAGTTTTACAATGAAATTTTGTTGTTTTTATGAGTTTTTCATGAATTTAAAGATGATAAATAAATCTGGAATTAGTATAAAAACAAGTTAAAGTAAGTTTTAAGTGTTCATACTATGCTAGTATGATCACATATGAATTCTATGAGGTTACATATAATTTTTACCATGTTTTATGAAATTTAAAATTGATTTTAAGCATGTTTCACATGTTGTCTAGAATTTATAAAGTGAAAAATTAGGCGTTTAAAGTATGTAATTAGCACAAATTGATCATATAAATTAAGTTATACATTGTATGATTGATTTATGTTATTTTTGATGATTTTCAAGGCGTTTATCGGATTTTTGTTTTTCCTGGACCCCTGAACTCCAAAAAACATCGAATAATAGCCTTTATTTCTGGCCCCTGGAGGAGCCGTCCCGGGCCACATCACTTTTTTGCCCCGTTTTATTACCACGTGCTATGGACCTCCACATCACCCGCCACAATCGTTTTCGGACCCTAAACACATCTTAAGATCCCTTTTATGGCCTCTTCCAGAGAGGGGAAAAACAGTCTGATATGCAATCATCTAAGGCATTCTTATCATCCCTCATATGACGTTTTCACCCAAAATTCTATGGTCTGGGTTTCTATTTTTACCTTACGGGCACTCCGGTCGATTTTTGGGATTTTTTTTCCAAGAAGCCCAAAACCCCAAAAAACAATGAATTAATAGCCTTAGTTTTATGCCGCCGAAGGGGCCGTCTTGGGCCAAGTTAGTTTTTTTCCCCGTTTTTTTTATCACGTGCTATAGACCTCCACAGCACCCCCACGATCGTTTTTGGCACCTAAACACCTCTTAGGATCCCTCTTATGGCCTCTTCTAGAGAGGGAAAAAACATCCTTATATTTAATCGTCTAAGGCCTTCTTATCATGCATCATATGACCTTTTCACCCCGAATCCTTTTGTCTAGGTTCCTATTTTTACCTTACGGGCACCCCGGTCGATTTCAGGGATTTTTTTTTCTGGGATCCCTGAACCCAAAAAAATAGTGAATAATAGCCTTTGTTGCATGCCACCGGAGCCGCCATCCCGGGCCCCGTCACTTTTTCCCCTAGTATTTTAACAATGTGCTATGGACATCCACAGCACCCCCCACAATCGTTTTCGGCCCATAAACACCTCTTAGGATCCCTCTTATGGCCTCTTCCAGAGAGGGAAAAAACAGCCTTACGTGCAATCGTCTAAGGCCTTCTTATCATCCCTCATATGACCTTTCCACCCTGAATCCTTCGGTCAGGGGCCCTATTTTTACCTTACAGGCACCCTTTTCGATTTCCAGGATTATTTTTCGAGACCCCTGAACCCCAAAAAACATTGAATAATAACCTTTGTTTTAGGTCCTCGAAGGGGCCGTCCCGAGCCCCGTCACTTTTTTGCTCCGTTTATTTACCACATGCTATGGACCTACACCGCACGCCCCACGATCGTTTTTGGCCCGTAAAAACCTATTAACATCCCTATTAAGGCCTCTTCCCGAGAGGGGAAAAATAGCTTTATATGCAATCGTCAAAGACCTTCTCATCATCACTCAAATGACCTTTTCACCCCGAATCCTTAGCTCTAGGGTCCTATTTTTATCTTACGGACACCTCGGTCGATTTCCAAGATTTTTTTTCAGGGACCTTTGAACTCGCAAAAAACAGTGAATAATAGCCTTTGTCGCAGGCACCACGGAAGGGTAGACTCGGGCCCCGTCACTTTTTCGTCTCGTTTTTTTTACCACGGTTTTATAGACCTCCACAGCACACCCCACGATCGTTTTCGGCCCCTAAACACCTCTAACGATACCTCTTACGGCCTCTTCTAGAGAGGGGAAAAACAGTCTGATATGCAATCGTCTAAGGACTTCTTATCATCCCTTATATGAGCTTTTCACCCAGAATAATTTGGTCTGGGCTCCTACTTTTACTTTACGGGAAACCCGGTCAATTTCCGGGATTTTTTTTCCGGGACACCTGAACCCCAAAAAATAGTGAATAATAGCCTTTGTTTTAGGCCCCCGGACGCGCCGGTCCCGGGCCCCGTCACTTTTTCGACCTGTTTTTTACCACGTGCTATGGACCTCCACGTTTTCGGCCCATAAACACCTCTTACGATCCCTCTTATGGCCTGTTCCAGAGAGGGGAAAAAATGCCTTATATGCAATCGTCTAAGGTCTTCTTATCATCCGTTATACGACCTATTCACTACGAATCTTTTGACCTGGGTTCCTCTATTTACCTTTCAGGCACCCCGGTCGATTTTCAAAACTTTATTTTTCGATACCCCTATACCCCAAAAAAAGTGAATAATAGCCATTGTATCAGGCCCCCCATCACTTTTTCGCCCCATTTTTTTTACCACGTGCTATTGCCTCTACAGCACCCCTACGATCGTTTTCGGCCCCTAAACACCTCTTACGATCACTCTTATGGCCTCTTCAAGAGTGGGGAAAAACAACCTTATAAACAAACGTCTAAGTCCTTGTTATCACCCCTTATATGACCTTTTCACCCCGAATCCTTTGCTCTAGGTACTTATTTTTTCCTAACAGGCACCCTAGTCGATTTCCCGGGACCCGTGTAACCCCAAAAAAAGTGAATAACAGCCTTTGTTTGTTTCAGGCCCCCGGAGGGGCCGTCTTGGGCCCCGTCACTTTTCCTCCCCGTTTTTTTACCACATTATATGGACCTCCACAGCACCCCCCACGATCATTTTAGGCCCCTAAACATCTATTACGATCCCTCTTATGGCTTCTTCTAGAGAGGAGAAAAGCAGCCTTAAATCCAATCGTCTAAGCCCTTCTTATCATCCCTCATATGACCTTTTCACCCCGAATCCTTTGGCCTGGGTTCCTATTTTTTCCTTACGGGAACCCGGGTTGATTTCTGGGATTTTTTTTCCTGGACCCCTAAACCCCGAAAAAATGAGATTTCTTTCAGGCTCGCGGAGGGGGCGTCCCGGGCCCTGTCACTTTTTCGCCCTATTTTTTTACCGCGTGCTATGGACCTCCACAGCACCCTCCACAATTGTTTTCTGCCCTTAAACACCTCTTAGGATCCCTCTTATGGCCTTTTCTAGAAAGAGGGGGGAAAATTAGCCTTATATGCAATAGTCTAAGGCCGCATATAACCCTTTCACCCTGAATCGTTTGTTCTGGGTTGATACTTTTACCTTACGGGCACCCCGGTCGATTTCGGGGATTTTTTTTCAGGACTCCTGAACCCCAAAAAATAGTGAATAATAGGTTTCAGTCCTCCGGAGGGGCCGTCCCTGGCCCCATCATTTTTTTGGCCCGTTTTTTTTTACCACAGAACCCCGATGATCATTTTCGGCCCCTTAACACCTCTTAGGATACCTTTTTTCGCCTGTTCTAGAGAGGGGAAAAACAACCTTACATGCAGTCGTCTAAGGCCTTCTTATCATCCCTCATATAACCTTTTCACCCCGAGTCTTTGGGTCAGGGTTCCAATTTTTAACTTACGGACACCCCGGTCGATTTCCTGGATTTTTTTTCTGGGACCCCTGAAGCCCAAAAAAAAGTGAATAACAGCCTTTGTTTCAGGCCCCCGGAGGCGCCGTCCCGAGCCTCGTCACTTTATCGCCCCGTGTTTTTACCATGTGCTATGGACATCCATAGCACCCCCCACGATCCCTCTTATGGCCTGTTCTAGAGAGGGGAAAAATAGCCTTATATGAAATCGACTAAGGCCTTCTTATCATCCCTTATATGACATTTTCACCCCAAATCCTTTTATCTGGGATCCTATTTTTAACTTACAGCACCCTTGTCGATTTTTGGGATTTTTTCAGGCACCCCTGAACCGCAAAAACAGTGACTAATAGCCTATGTTTCAGGCCCCCGGAGGGGTCGTCCCGGGCTCCGTCACTTTTTTGCCCCGTTTTTTACCACATGCTATGGACTTCCACATCAACCCCCCACGATCGTTTTCGATCCATAAACACCTCTTAGGAACCCTCTTATGGCCTCTTCCAAAGAGAGGAAATCCAGCCTTATATGCAATTGTCTAAGGCAATCTTATCATCCCTCATATAACCTTTTCACCCCAAATCCTTCGATCTAGGTACCTATTTTGACCTCACGGGAACCCCGGTCGATTTCCGGGATTTTTTTTGGGACCCTTGAACCCCAAAGAACAGTGAATAATAGCCTTTGTTTTAGGTCCCCGGAGGGGCCTTCTCGGGCCCCGTCACTTTTTAGCCCTGTTTTTTTAGCACGTGCTATGGACCTCCACAATGCCCCACACGATCGTTTTTGGCTTCTAAACACCTCATACGATCCCTCTTATGGCTTCTTCCAAAGAGGGGAAAAACAACCTTATATGTAATCGTCTATGGCCTTCATATCATCCCTAATATGACCTTTTCACCACAAATCCTGTGATCTTGGTTCTTATTTTTACCCAACAGGCACCCCGGTCGATTTCTAAGACTTTTTTCCGAGTCCCCGAACCATAAAAAATAGTGAATAATTGCCTTTGTTTCAGGCCACCGGAGGGGCCGTCCCTAGCGCTGTAACTTTTCCGTTCCATTTTTTTTACCACGTGCAATGGCCATTGACAGCACTCCCCTCGATCTTTTTCGTTCCCTAAACACCTCTTACGATCCCTCTCATGGCCTCTTCAAGAGAGGGTAAAAACAGCGTTATATATAATCGTCTAAGGCGTTCTTATCATCGCTCATATGACCTTTTCGCCCCGGATCCTTTGATCTGGGTTCCTATTTTTACCTTATGGGCACCTCGGTCGATTTTCAAGAATTTTTTCCCAGCGCCCCTAAATCCCAAAAAAAACAATGTGCACCTCGGCCTTTGTTTTAGGCCCCCAGAGGGTCCGTGTCGGGACCCGTCACTTTTTCACCCCGTTTCATTACCATGTGCTATGGACCTCCACAACACCCCCCACGATCGTTTTCGGCTTCTAAAAACCTTTTATGATTCCTCTTATGGCCTCTTCTAGAGAGGGGAAAAACAACCACATATGCAATAATCTAACGCCTTCTTATCATCCCAAATATGACCTCTTCACCCCAAATCCTTTGATCTGGGTTCCTATTTTTACCTTATGGGCACCTCGGTCGATTTTCGGGAATTTTTTCCCAGCGCCCCTAAACCCCAAAAAAAAATGAATAATAGCCTTTATTTTAGGCACCCGGAGGGGCCGTGCCGGGACCCGTCACTTTTTCACCCCGTTTCATTACCATGTGCTATGGAACTCCACAGCACCCCCCACGATCGTTTTCCACTTCTAAAAACCTTTTAAGATTCCTCTTATGGCCTCTTCTAGAGAGGGGAAAAACAACCACATATGCAATAATCTAACGCCTTCTTATCATCCCAAATATGACCTCTTCACCCCAAATCCTTTGATCTGGGTTCCTATTTTTACCTTATGGGCACCTCGGTCGATTTTCGGGAATTTTTTCCCAGCGCCCCTAAACCCCAAAAAAAAATGAATAATAGCCTTTATTTTAGGCACCCGGAGGGGCCGTGCCGGGACCCGTCACTTTTTCACCCCGTTTCATTACCATGTGCTATGGAACTCCACAGCACCCCCCACGATCGTTTTCCACTTCTAAAAACCTTTTAAGATTCCTCTTATGGCCTCTTCTAGAGAGGGGAAAAACAACCACATATGCAATAATCTAACGCCTTCTTATCATCCCAAATATGACCTCTTCACCCCAAATCCTTTGATCTGGGTTCCTATTTTTACCTTAAGGGCACCCCTATCGATTTTCGAGAATTTTTTTCAGGGACCGCTGAACCTCTAAACACAGTGAATAGCCTTTGTTTCTACCCCCCGGAGGGGCCGTCCCGAGCCCTGTGACTTTTTCGCCCCATTTTTTTACCACGTGCTATAGACCTCGACCGCACCCCCACGATCGTTTTCGGCCCCTAAACACCTCTTAGGATCCCTCTTATGGCCTCTCGAGCGAGAGAAAAAACAACCTTATCGTCTAAGGCTTTCTTATCATCCCTCATATGAAATTTTCACCCCAAATCTTCTGATCTGGGTTCCTATTTTTACCTTACTGTCGATTTCCGGGAATTTTTTACCCGGGACCCTTGAACCCCCAAAAGATGGTGAATAATAGCCTTTGTTTTAGGCCCCCGAAGGGGCCCCAAGGTCCCATAACTTTTTACCCATGTTTTTTTTACCACCTGCTATGGACTTCCACAGCACCCCCCACTATCGTTGTCGGCCCCTGAACACCTCTTAGGATACCTCTTGTGGCCTCTTCTAAAGAGGGGAAAAACAACCATATATGCAATCGTCTAAGGTCTTCTTATCATCCCTCATATCACCTTTTCACCCTGAATCATTTGGTTTGGGTTCCTATTTTTACCATACGGGCACCCCAGTCAATTTCCTGGATTTCCTTCCGGGACCCCTGAACCCGAAAAAATAGTGAATATTAGCAATGTTTAAAGCCCCCAAAGGGGCCGTCCCAGGCCGCGTCACTTTTTTTCCCTGTATTTTTACCATGTGATATGGACGTCCACAGCACCCCCCGCGATCGTCTTCGGCCCCTAAACACCTATTAGGATTCCTCTTATGGCCTCTTCCACAGAGGGGAAAATTAACCTTATACACAATTGTCTAAGGCCTTCTTATCATCCCTCATATGACCTATTCTCCCCGAATCTTTTGGTCTGGTTTCCTTTTTTTAACTCTCGGACACCCCGGTCGATGTCCAGCCTTTTTTTTTTTCGGGTCCCCGGAACCCAAAAAAACAGCGAAAAATAGCCTTTGTTTTTTGCACCCGGAGGAACCGTCTCGGGCCCCGCCACATTTTCACCCCATTTTTTTACCACGTGCTATGGACCTCCACGGCAACCTACACGATTGTTTTGGACACCTAAACACCTCTTAGGATCCCTCTTATGGCCTCTTCCGCATATGGGAAAATCAGCCTTATATGCAATCATTTAATGCCTTCTTATTATCCCTCATATGACCTTTTCACCCTGAATCTTTTGGTTTGGGTTCCTTTTTTTTAACTGACGGATACCCCGATCGATTTCCCGGATTTTTTCCAGGACCCATTAACCCCAAAAACTTGTGAATAATAGCCTTTATTTGGGGCCCTCACAGGGACTGTCCCGGGCCATGTCACTTTTTTGCCCCGTTTTTTTACCACGTGCTATGGACCTCCACAGCACCCCCCACGATCGTTTTCGGCCCCTAAACACCTCTTAGGATCCCGCTCATCTTCTAGAGAGGGGAAAAACAACCTTATATGAAATCGTCTAACGCCTTCTTATCATCTCTTATATGACCTTTTCACCCCGAATCTTTTGGTCTGCGTTCCTTTTTTTAACTTATGGACACCCTGGTCGATTTTCGGGATTTTATTTTCCGAGACCCCTGAACCCCAAAAAATAGTTAATATAGCCTTTGTTTTGCGGCCCCGGAGGGGCCGGCGAGGCCCCGTCATTTTTTCGCCCCGTTTTTTTACTACGTGCTATGGACCTCCATATAACCTCCCATGATCGTTTTCAGGCCCTAAACACCTCTTAGGATCCCTCGTATGGTCTCTTCCAGAGAGGGGAAAAATATCCTTATATGCAATCGTCTAAGGCCTTCTTATCATCCCTCATATGACCTTTTCACATGAATTCTCTGGTATGGGTTCCTATTTTTACCTTAAGGGTAACCCGGCCTAATTTGGGATTTTATTTTTCCGGGACCCCTGAACTCCAATAAAGAGTGAATAATAGCCTTCATTTTAGGCCCCCGGAGGTGCCGTCCCGGGCCCTTTCACTATTTGGCTCGATTTTTTTACCACGTGCTATGGACCTCCACAGCATCCCTCACGACCGTTTTCGGCCCCTAAACACCTCTTTGGGTCCCTCTTATAGCCTCTTCTAGAGAGCGGAGAAACAGTCTTATATGCAATCGTCTAAGGCCTTCTTATCATCCCTCATATGACCTTTTCACCCCGAATCTTTTGGTCTGGGTCCTTTTTTTAACTCTCGGACACCCCTGTCGAATTATGGGATTTTTTTTCGAAGATCCCTAAACCCCAAAAAACTGTGAATTATAGCCATTACTTTAGACCCCCAAAGGGGCCGTCCTAGGCCCTGTCACTTTTCGCCCCGTTTCTTTGACACGTTCTATGGATCTCTACAACACGGCCCTCGATCGTTTTCGGCCCCTAAACAACTCTTAGGAACCTTCTTATGGCTTCTTCCAGAGAGGGGAAAACCAGCCTTATATACAATCATCTAAGGCTTTCTCATCATCCCTCATATGACTTTTTCACCCCTAATCCTTTGGTATGGGTTCTTATTTTTACCTTTCTGGCACCCTCGGTCGTTTCAGGGATTTTCTTTTTCTAGGACCCCTGAACGCCAAAAAATAGTGAATTATAGCTTTTGTTTTAGGACCCCGTAGGGTCCGTCAAGGGCCTTGTCACTTTTTACCCCCCATGATCGTTTTTGGCGCCTAAACACCTCTTAGGATCCCTCATATGGCCACTTCCAGAGAGGGGAAACCAGCCATATATGTAATCGTCTAAGGCCTTCTTATCATCCCTCATATGACCTTTTCACCCCGAATCTTTTTGTCCGGGTTCCTATTTTTTACTTACGGACATCCCGGTCGATTTTCGGGATTTTATTTTCCGAGACCCCTAAACCCCAAAAAATTGTTAATAATAAATAGCCTTTGTTTTGCGCCCCTGGGCGGGCCGTCCAGGGCCAAATCATTTGTTTGCCCTTTTTTTTACCACATGCTATGGACGTCCACAAAACCACCCAAGATATTTTTCGGCTCCTAAGCACCTCTTAGGATCACTCTTACGGCATCTTCCAGAGTGGGGAAAAACAGCCATATATGCAATCATCTATGGCCTTCTTATCATCCCTCACATGACCTTTTCACCCCGAACCTTTTGGCATGGGTTCCAATTTTTGACTTACTGGCACCCTGGTCATATCATCCCATGATCATTTTCGGCCCGCAGACACCTGTGCTATGGATCTCCACTACACCACCGACTATCGTTTTCGGCCCCTAAACACCTCTTAGGATCCCTCTTATCGTCTCATCAAAAGAGGGGAAAAACAACCTTATATGCAATCGACTAAGGCCTTCTTATCATCCCTCATTTTACAGTTTCACCTGGAATCTTTTTGACTCGGTTCCTATTTTTACCTACGGACACCCCGGTCGATTTTCGGGATTTTTTTTTGTGGGACCCCCGAACCGCAAAAAACAGTTAATAATAGCCTTTGTTTTAGGCTCCCGGAGATGCCGTCCCGAACCTCGTCACTTTTTCGCCCTCTTTTTTTTTTTACCATGTGCTATGGACGTCAAAAGCACCCCCCCCGATCGTTTCTGGCCCGTAAACACCTCTTATGATACCTCTTATGGCCTTTTCTAGAGAGGGGAAAAACAACCTTATATGCAATCGTCTAACGCCTTCTTATAATCCCTCATATGACCTTTTCACCCCGAATCCTTTAGTCTGGGTTCCTATTTTTAGCTTAAAGGCACGCCGGTCAATTTCCTAGATTTTTTTTACCGAAACCCCTGAACCCCAAAAAAAGTGAATAATAGCCTTTGTTTCTGGCCCCATCACTTCCCCACCCCCTTTTTTACCACGTGATACGGACCACCACAGCACCACTGACGATCGTTTTCGGCCCCTAAACACCTCTTAGGATACCCCTATGGCCTCTTACAGAGAGGGGAAAACCTGCCTTATATGCATTCGTCTAAGGCCTTGTTATCATCCGTCATGTGACCTTTTCACCCCGAACCTTTTGGTCTGGGTTTCAGTTTTTTACTTACGCACACCCCAGTTAATTTCCAGGACCCTTGAACCCCAAAAAAAAATGAATAATTCGCCTCAGTTGTGGGCCCCCGTAGTTTTACCACGTGCTATGGACTTCCACAGCACCCCCTAGGATCGTTTTCGGCCCCTAAACATCTCATACGATCCCTCTAATGGTCTCTTCTAGAGAAGGGAATAACAACCTTAGATTCAATCGTCTAAGGCCTTCTTATCATCCCTCATATGACCTTTTCACCCCGAATCCTTTGGTCTAGGTTACTATTTTTATCTTACGGGCACCGTAGTCGAGTTTCGGGATTTTTTTTTCCGGGACCCTTGAACCCAAAAAAAAAGTGAATAATAGCCTTTGTTTAAGGCACCAGTAGGGACCATCCTTGGCCCCGTCACTTTTTTGCCTGTGTTTTTACCACTTGCTATGGACTTCCACAGGACCCCCAGGATCGTTTACGGCCCCTAAAACCCCACTTACGATCCTTCTAATAGCCTCTTCTAGACAGGGGAATAAAACCCTAATATTCAATCGTCTAAGGACTTCTTATCATCCCTCATATGACTTTTTCATACCGAATCCTTTGGTCTGGGTCCTATTTTTTTTTTTACGGGCACCCCTGATGATTTCCGGGAATTTTTTTTTGGGACCCCTGAATCCAAAAAAATAGTGATTAATAGCCTTTGTTTTAGGCCCCCGGAAGGACCGTCCCGGACCCAGTCACTTTTTCACCCCATTTTTTTACCACGTGCTATGGACCTCCACATCACCCCCCATGATTATTTTCGGGCCATAAACACCTCTTACTAACCCTCTTATGGCATCTTCAAGCAAAGGGAAAATCAGCCTTATATGCAATTGTCTAAGGCCATCTTATCATCCCCCATATAACCTTTTCACCAGAATCCTTCGGTATGGGTACCAATTTTTACCTTACGGGCACCCCGGTCAATTTCCGGGATATTTTTTGCGGGACCCCTAAACCCCAAAAAACAGTGAATAATAGCCTTTGTTTCTAGCGCTTAGAGGGGCCGTCCCGGGCCCCGACACTTTTTCGCTCCGTTTTTTTACCACGTGCTTGACCTCCACAACACCCCCAACAATTGTTTTCGACCCCAAAACAACTCTTAGGATCCCTCTTATGGCCTCTTCCAGAGAGGGGAAAACCAGCCTTATATGCAATCGTTTAAGTCCTCCTTATCATCCGTCATATGACATTTTCATCGCGAATCCTTTTTTTTTGGTTTCCTATTTTTAACTTACGGACACCAGTCGATTTCCGGGATTTATTTTTCTAGGACCCTTGAGCCCCAAAAAACAGTGAATTGCCTTTGGTTTAGGCTCCCGTAGGGGCTGTCCCGTGCCCCATCACTTTTTCGCATGATTGTTTTCGCCCCATTTTTTTACCACGTGCTATGGACATTCACAGCACCCCCCATGATTGTTTTCGGCCCCTAAACACCTCTTAGAATCCCTCTTATGGCCTCTTCCACAGAGGGGAAAAAACAACCTGATATGCAATCATCTAAGGCCTTCTGATCATCTTTCATATGACCTTTTCACCCCGAATATTTTGGTCTTGGTTCCTATTTTTACCTTACGGGCACCCCGGTCGATTTCCGGGATTTTTTTTAAGGGACACCTGAGCACTAGAAAACAGTGATTAATAGCTTTTGTTTCACGCCCCCGAAGGGGCCGTCCTGGGCTATGTCACTTTTTTGCCATGTTTTTTCACCACGTGCTATGGACCTCCATTGCACCACCCACGATCGTTTTCGGCCCCTAAATACGTCTTAGGATCCCTCCTATTGCACCACCCACGATCGTTTTCGGCCCCTAAAGGGGAAAAATAGCCTTATATGCAATCGTCAAAGGCCTTCTTATCATCTCTCATATAACCTTTTCACCGCGAATATTTTGGTTTAGGTTCCTAATTTTACCTTACGGGAACCTCGGTCGATTTTCGGGATTTATTTTACCAGGACCCCTGAACTCCAAAATATAATGAATAATAGCCTTTGTTTCGGACCCTCGAATGGGCCTTCTTGGGAACTGTTACTTTTTCGGTTGTTGTTTTACCACGTGCTATGGACCACAACAGGACACCCCACGGTCGTTTTTGGCCCCTAAACACCTCTTAGGATCCCTCTTATGGCCTCTTCCAAAGATGGGAAAAATAGCCTTATATGCAATCGTCTAAGCCCTTCTTATCATCCCTCATATGACCTTTTCAACCGGAATCCTTTGGTATGGGTTCCTATATTTACCTTACGGGCACCCCGGTCGATTTCAGGACCCCCGAAACCCAAAAACGGTGAATAATAATNTTTTTTTTTTACGGGCACCCCTGATGATTTCCGGGAATTTTTTTTTGGGACCCCTGAATCCAAAAAAATAGTGATTAATAGCCTTTGTTTTAGGCCCCCGGAAGGACCGTCCCGGACCCAGTCACTTTTTCACCCCATTTTTTTACCACGTGCTATGGACCTCCACATCACCCCCCATGATTATTTTCGGGCCATAAACACCTCTTACTAACCCTCTTATGGCATCTTCAAGCAAAGGGAAAATCAGCCTTATATGCAATTGTCTAAGGCCATCTTATCATCCCCCATATAACCTTTTCACCAGAATCCTTCGGTATGGGTACCAATTTTTACCTTACGGGCACCCCGGTCAATTTCCGGGATATTTTTTGCGGGACCCCTAAACCCCAAAAAACAGTGAATAATAGCCTTTGTTTCTAGCGCTTAGAGGGGCCGTCCCGGGCCCCGACACTTTTTCGCTCCGTTTTTTTACCACGTGCTTGACCTCCACAACACCCCCAACAATTGTTTTCGACCCCAAAACAACTCTTAGGATCCCTCTTATGGCCTCTTCCAGAGAGGGGAAAACCAGCCTTATATGCAATCGTTTAAGTCCTCCTTATCATCCGTCATATGACATTTTCATCGCGAATCCTTTTTTTTTGGTTTCCTATTTTTAACTTACGGACACCAGTCGATTTCCGGGATTTATTTTTCTAGGACCCTTGAGCCCCAAAAAACAGTGAATTGCCTTTGGTTTAGGCTCCCGTAGGGGCTGTCCCGTGCCCCATCACTTTTTCGCATGATTGTTTTCGCCCCATTTTTTTACCACGTGCTATGGACATTCACAGCACCCCCCATGATTGTTTTCGGCCCCTAAACACCTCTTAGAATCCCTCTTATGGCCTCTTCCACAGAGGGGAAAAAACAACCTGATATGCAATCATCTAAGGCCTTCTGATCATCTTTCATATGACCTTTTCACCCCGAATATTTTGGTCTTGGTTCCTATTTTTACCTTACGGGCACCCCGGTCGATTTCCGGGATTTTTTTTAAGGGACACCTGAGCACTAGAAAACAGTGATTAATAGCTTTTGTTTCACGCCCCCGAAGGGGCCGTCCTGGGCTATGTCACTTTTTTGCCATGTTTTTTCACCACGTGCTATGGACCTCCATTGCACCACCCACGATCGTTTTCGGCCCCTAAATACGTCTTAGGATCCCTCCTATTGCACCACCCACGATCGTTTTCGGCCCCTAAAGGGGAAAAATAGCCTTATATGCAATCGTCAAAGGCCTTCTTATCATCTCTCATATAACCTTTTCACCGCGAATATTTTGGTTTAGGTTCCTAATTTTACCTTACGGGAACCTCGGTCGATTTTCGGGATTTATTTTACCAGGACCCCTGAACTCCAAAATATAATGAATAATAGCCTTTGTTTCGGACCCTCGAATGGGCCTTCTTGGGAACTGTTACTTTTTCGGTTGTTGTTTTACCACGTGCTATGGACCACAACAGGACACCCCACGGTCGTTTTTGGCCCCTAAACACCTCTTAGGATCCCTCTTATGGCCTCTTCCAAAGATGGGAAAAATAGCCTTATATGCAATCGTCTAAGCCCTTCTTATCATCCCTCATATGACCTTTTCAACCGGAATCCTTTGGTATGGGTTCCTATATTTACCTTACGGGCACCCCGGTCGATTTCAGGACCCCCGAAACCCAAAAACGGTGAATAATAATAGCCTTTGTTTCGAGCCCCCGGAGGGGCCGTCCCAGGCCTTGTCACTTTTTAACATCGTTTATTTACTACGTGCTATGGACCTCCACAGCACCCCCCCCACGATCGTTTTCGGCCCTTAAAAATCTCTTAGGATCCCTCTTATAGCCTGTTCCAGAGGGGGGAAACCAGCCTTATATGGAATCGTTTAAGGCCTTCTTATCACCCCTCATATAACCGTTTCACCCTGAATCTTTGGTTCTGGGTTCCTATTTTTAACTTTCGTACACCCCACTCGATTTTCGGGATTTTATTTTCCGGGACCCCTGAAACCCAAAAAACAGTGAATAATAGCTTTTGTGTTGTGCCCTAGGACAGGCCGTCCTGGGCCTAGTCACCTTTTCGCCCCCTTTTTTTTTACCACGTGCTATGGACCTCCACAGCACCACCCACGATCGTTTTCGACCCCTAAACACCACTTAGGATCTCTCTAATGACCTCTTCCGGATTGGGAGAAAATACTCTGTTGTGCAATCACCTAAGGACTTCTTATATTCCCTCATATGACTTTTCACCGCAAATCCTCTGGTCTAGGTCCCTATTTTTACCTTATGGACACCCGATGAATTTCTGGGATTTTTTTTGGGCCCCCTGACCTCCAAAAAACTGTGAATAATAGCCGTTGTTTTAGGCCCCTGGAGGTGCCGTCCTGGGCCCCGTCACTTTTTTGCCTAGTTTTTTTTTTTACCACATGCTATGAACCTCCACAACACCCCCACGATCATTGTTGGCCCCTGAACACCTCTTAGGATCCCTCCTACGGCCTCTTCCAGCGACGGGAAAACCAGCCTTATATGCATTCGTCTAAGGCCTTCTTATCGTCTCTCATATGACCTTTTCACCCCGAATCTTTTAGTCTTCGTACCTATTTTTTACCTTAATTCCACCCCGGGCCGTCCCGGGCCCTGTCTCTTTTTTGGCCCGTTTTTTTTACCACATGCTATGGACCTCCACAACATTCCCCACGATCGTTTTCGGCCCCTAAACACCTATTAGGATCCCTCTTATGGCCACTTCCAGAGAGGGGAAAAACAACCTTATATGCCATTGTCTAAGGCGTTCTTATCATCCCTCATATCACCTTTTCACTCAGAATCTTTTCGTCATGGTTCCTATTTTTAACTTACGGACACCCTGGTCGATTTCCGGGATTTTTTTTTTGGTTCCCATGAACTCCAAGAAAAAGTGAATAATTGCCTTTGTTTCCGGGTTACATGCACTCTCATATGACCTTTTCACCCCGAATATTTTGGTTTGGGTTCCTATTTTTAACTTACAGACACCCCGGCTGATTTTTGTTTTTTTTTCCTGGACCCTGAACCCCAAAAATAGTGAATAATAACCTTTGTTTCAGGCCCCCGGAGGGGCCGTCCTAGGCCTTGTAACTTATTCACATCATTATTTTCCACGTGTTATAGAACTGCATAGCACCCCCCACGATTGTTTTCGGCCCCTTAACACCTCTTAGGAACCCTCTCATGGCCTCTTCCAAAGAGGGGAAAACCAGCCTTATATGCAATCGTCTAAGGCCTTCTTATCATCCCTCATATGAACTTTTCACCCATAATCCTCTTGTCTGGGTTTGTATTTTCACCTTACTGGCACCCTGGTTGATTTCAGGGATATTTTTTCGGGACCCCTGACCCCTAAAAAACAGTGAATGATTGCCTTTGTTTCGGGCGTCTGGAGGGTCCGTCCCGGGCCTTGTCTCTTTTTCGGCCCGTTTTTTTTTACCACGTGCTATAGACCATCACAACATTCCCCACGATCGTTTTCGGCCCCTAAACACCTATTAGGGTCCCTCTTATGGCCACTTCCAGTGAGGGGAAAAACAACCTTATATGCAATCGTCCAAGGCGTTCTTATCATCCCTCATATGACCTTTTCACCCCGAATCTTTTGGTCATGGTTCATATTTTTAACTTACGGACACCCCGATCGATTTCCGGGATTTTTTTTTTGTTCCCATGAACCCCAAGAAAAAGTGAATAATAACCTTTGTTTCATGCCCCCTGAGGGGCCGTCCCAGCACCTGTCACTTTTTCGACCAGTTTTTTATACCACATGCTATGGACCTCCACAGCACCCCCCACTACGTGATGATCCGCGCAGATCTTCTATATGCGGGACGGCCCCTAAACTCTTCTTAGGAACCCTCTTATGGCTTATTCCAGTGAGGGCCAAACCAACCTTATATGCAATCGTCTATGGCTATCTTATCATCCCTCATATAACCTTTTCACCTCGAATCCTTCGATCTGGGTACCTATTTTTACCTTACATGCAGCCTAGTCGATTTCTTGGATATTTTTCCGGGACCCCTGAACCCCAAAAAACAGTGAATAATAGCCTTTGTTTTATGCCCCCGGAGAGGCCGTCCCGGGCCTCGTCACTTTTTCGCCCCGTTTTTTTACCACGGGCTATGGACCTCCACATCACCCCCTACGATTGTTTTTGGCACTTAAACACCTCTTAGGATACCTCTGATGGCCTCTAATAGAGAGGCAAAAAAATAGCCTTATATGCAATCGTCCAAGGCCTTCTTATCAACCCTCGTATGACCTTTTCACCACGAATCCTTTGGTCTAGGCTGCTATTTTTACCTGAAGGGCACCCCGATTAATTTCAGGATTTTTTTTTTCTGGTACCCCAAAAAACAGTGAATAATAGCCTTTGTTTTAGGCCCCTTATGGTGTCGTCTCGTGCCTCATCACTTTGTACCACGCGCTATGGACCTCTACAGCACCCCCCCACGATCGTTTTCGGCCCCTAAACTCCTCTTAGGATTCCTCTTATTGCGCCTTATAGAGAGGGGAAAAACAACCTTATTTACAATCATCTATGGCCTTCTTATCATCCCTCATATGCCCTTTTCACCCCGAATCATTGGGTCTGGGTTTTTATTTTTAACTTACGGACACCCAGTCGATATCCGGGTTTTTTTCCTGGCCCCTTGAACTGCAAAAAACATTGAATAATAGCCTTTGTTTCAGGCCCCAGAGGGGCCATCCCGGGCCTTGTCACTCTTTTGCTCCGTTTTTTTACCACATGCTATGGACTCCCACGATCATTTTCGGCCCAAAAACACCTCTTAGTTTCCCTCTTATGGCCTCTTGCTAAGAGGGGGAAACCATCCATATATGCAATCGTCTAAGGCCTTATTATCATCCCTCACATGACCTTATCACCCCGAATCCTTTAGTCTGGGTTCCTATTTTTACTTTACGGGAACCCTGGTCAATTTCCGGGATTTTTTTTTCCGGGACCCCTGAAACCCCAAAAACAGTGAATAATAGCCTTTGTTTCAATCCCCTGGAGGGGCCGTCTCGGGTCCTGTCACTTTTTCGCCCCGATTTTTACCACGTGCTATGGACTTCTATAGCACCCCCCATGTTCGTTTTCGGCCCCTAAAAACCTCTTAGGATCCATCTTATGGCCTCTTCTAGAGAGGTGAAAAACAACCTTATATGTTATCGTCTCAAGCCTTCTTATCATCCCTCATACGACCTTTTCACCCCAAGTCTTTTAGTCTGGGTTCCTATTTTTATCTTACGGACACCCCGGTCGATTTCCTGGATTTTTTTTTTCCGGGACTCCTGAACCCAAAAAAATAGTGAAGAATAGCCTTTGTTTCAGGCCCCCAGAGGGGTCGTCTCGGGACAAGTCAATTTTTCTGCCAGTTTTTTTACCACGTGCGATGAACCTCCATAGCATTCCCCACGATCGTTTTTGGCCCCTATACACCTCTTAGGATCTCTCAGATGGCCTCTTATAGAGTGGGGAAAACCAACCTAATATGCAATCGTCTGAGGCCTTCTTATTATCCCTCATATGACCTTTTCACCCCGAATCATTGGGTCAGGGTTCTTATTTTTAATATACGTACACCCAGTCGATTTCCGGGTTTTTCTCCAGGCCCCTTGAACTGCCAAAAACAGTGAATAATAGCCTTTGTTTTAGGCCCCCAGAGGGGCCATCCCGGGCCTTGTCACTCTTTTGCCCTGTTTTTGTACCACATGCTATGGACCTCCACAACACCCCCCACGATCATTTTCGGCCCCTAAAAACCTCTTGGGATCCCTCTTATGGCCTCTTCTAGAGAGGGGAATACCAACCTTATCTACAATCGTCTAAGGCCATCTTATCATCCCACATATAACCTTTTCACCCCGAATCCTTTGGTTTGGGTACCTATTTTTACCTTAATGGCACCCCGGTCGATTTGTGGGATTTTTTTTCGGGGCCCGTGAACCCCCAAAAAACAGTGAATATTAGCCTTTGTTTTAGGCCCCCGAAGAAGACGTCCTGGGCCTCGTCACCTTTTCGCCCCGTTTTTTTACCACGTGCTATGGACCTGCACATCACCCCCAACGATCGTTTTCAGCCCCTAAACACCTCTTAGGATTCCTCTTATGGCCTCTTCTAGAGAGGGGAAAACCAGCTTTATATGCAACCGTCCAAGGCCATCGTAATGTGAATTTTCGTATGAATTGGAAAACTCACAAGGGATAGACTAAAATTTCAAATCTCTAAAGGCGAAGCCACAAAAAGTCTCAATTTTAGGTTGATCAATTAGTCCTTTGATTAAAGCCTAAGCACCCTCATAGCTACTAATTAATCTTGACAAGAGTATAAAGAACTTAATCACCAACTCTTAATTTTCGAGTTTTTGTTTTCAAGTAAACAAACAAACTTTTTATTCAACTACAACTTAATTAATTACAGCCTAATGTTGAGATTATTTATAGGTATAATCATCAACAAAAATCCTAGCTAAAAACAACAACATACACGTGAAAACAAGTAGGAATTTCGGCCCACTTGTGCCACTAGCACAAGTTGCTCAACAAACTCAAGATAAGATTGCCACATCATCATGCAACTTGCAACTTGATCTTATCTTGCCTAACAAACTCTAACTAACTAACTAATCAAGAAAATATCCTAACAACTTGACTAAATAATTAACTAACAAGATAATCATTAGATTTTAACCTAAAATTACAAAAAAAACTTGCTGCCCAAGATTCAAGATAAACGCCAAAAAACTCGCCATTTGTTGTTCGTTGTTTTTTTTGCGCAATTTTCAAGACTTCCTCAGCAACTTCAAGAAATGCTTCAAGATCCAATCATTTAATCAAGAAACCTTCAAGAATCTGTCCTCCATGTATTTTAGCATAATTATGATGACCAATACTCCACAAGAAATAAAAGAATCAAAGCCGAAAATGAGAAAAACCCAGTGGCAAAAAACTCATAGGCAAAAACCATCTTGTTCCCCAAAATCCACCATTTCTTGCCTTCATTTGCATGCCACTTATTGATAAGTGAGCATGCACACACAAATCCCTATCCTTCATGCACCCATATAGCTTATATCACCATGTGCAATTATTTCACCCATGGTTGCATCCTTCGTATTGATATTACAATTAATATTACCAACTTCGAAGTTGTTGATTGCAGTGATATTTCTAATATTATCATTATTCATAGCACTGACATCATTTAAATTATTAGTGTCACTGTTTCCATCACTTACGTCATCCTCCCCGTCTTCAAAAGAGTTTGTCCTCAAACTTCGATGTTGTTCAAAAGGGTGAATGTGTGGTTGCATAAGTAGGTGATCTATTGTAGGCAAACTCAACATGCGCCATTTTCAAATCCCAAACCTTCTAAGTCTTGCTTACTAATCCACGCAACAGTACCCCCAACGTTATGTTCGTCACTTTAGTCTGCCCATGAATTTGTGGGTGATAGAAAGTACTAAAATGTAACTTGGTACCAACCAGTTTCCACAATGATTTCCAAAAGTAGCTCATGAATTTCGAATCCCTGTCACTGACAATTTTTTAGGAATACAATGCAATCGAATTATATCCCTAAAATACAGTTCCGCAACATTAACAGCATCATCAGTTTTATTGCAAGGAGAGAAATGTGCCATCTTTGAAAACCTATTATCCACCACCATAATAGAATCCCTGTTTCGAGCTGTTCTAGGTATACCAACAATGAAATCCATCAATACATCTTCCCAGGGACCATCAGGAACTGGCAATGGTATGTATAACCCTTGATGAAAAGTTGCTTTAGCCTTTTGACACACAACACATTGAGAAATCATAGCTTCCACATCTTTAATCATCTTAGGCCAATAAAAATGTTCTTGCAGCATACTCAATCATTTAGCAATTCCAAAATGCCCTGCACGACCGCCTCCATGCGCCTCTCTGACGAATAATTCTCTGATTGAATAATTAGGCACGCATAATTGGTTCCCCTTAAACTGGAATCCATCATGTAGAACATATGATCCAACTACTCCACTTCCCAGTTGTTGCATCACAGGACCAAAATCAATGTCTCCTTCATAATATCTTTTGATATGGTTAAAACCCAACAGCTTGCAGTTTAAAACACTAATCAATACATACTTTCTAGAAAGTGCATCTGCTACCACATTAGACTTGCCATCCTTGTATTTAGATGAAAAATGAAAGGATTGAAGGAACTCAGCCCACTTGGCATGTCTAGGTTCAGTTTCTGCTGACCATTAATATGCTTTAGTGCTTCATGATCAGAATGCAGGATGAAGTGATTAGGCCTGAAATAATGACTCCAACGATCCAGAGCTCTAACATTTGCATAAAACTTTTTATCATAAGTGGAATAATTTAATCTGGCCCCATTCAATTTTTCGCCGAAATAGGCAATCGGCCTTTTTCCCTGCACCAGAACTGCTCCAATCCCTGCATTGCTTGCATCTATTTCAACTTCAAAAGGTTTTGTGAAATCAGGCAATGCAAGAATAGGTGTGTGGCATAACATACCCTTCATTTTTTCGAAGGCCTTCTTCGCCTCTTTGGTCCACTCGAACTTCTTATCTTTCTTGATGCATTCAGTCATAGGAGCAACAATAGATGAGATGTTTTTGACAAACCATTTGTAGAAAGAAGCCAATCCATGGAAAGAACGTACTTTAGTCACGTTTGTGGGTGTTGGCCATGATTTTATTGCTTCAACCTTAGATTGATCAACTGATACCCCATCTTTTGCCACCAAATAACCAAGAAATGTCACACTACTCACCATTAAGAAACACTTCTCCAATTTCCCATACAATTTTTGTTATCTCAATGTTCCAAAAACCTGTCTTAGGTGCTGCAGATGATCTCCATTTTTTCTACTACAAATCAGAGTATCATCTAAGTACACATCAACAAACATACCGAAATATGGATTCAAAACTTCATTCATGAGTCTCATAAACATTCTAGGGGTGTTGGTGAGTCCAAAAGGCATGACTAACCACTCATAAAGACCCTTCCCTCATGCGTATCTGATGACACCCACTTCTTAAATCAATCTTGGAAAACACCTGTGAGCCATTTAATTTGTCCAGGAGATCGTCCAACCTAGGAATTGGGAAGCTGTACTTGATTGTGATGTTGTTTACAGCTATAGAATCAATGCACATGCACCGACATCCGTCTTTCTTAGGAACAATCAGTGTTGGTACAACACAAGGACTCATGCTCTCCCTCACGTATCCTCTCTTCATTAGTTCCTCAATCTGCCTTGTATTTCCTTAGTCTCGTCAGGATTGCACCGGTATGCTGGTTTATTGGGAAGCTGAGCACCTGGGATTAAGTCAGACCTGGTGGAAAATCATCTGGAAATACATCCACAAATTCACTCAATGGTGGTTGAAGAATTTTAGGGATTGCAATTGTTTCCACTCTAACATCTTTGGCCATTAGCAGGAATACTTGCTGGCAATCAGTCGATTCCTTCTCCAACTCCTTAAGATTTCACAAGAACGCTCCCTTCTTATTTTCCACATTCAATTGTTCCCTGTCTTGCGCCACTTTTAAAGGTTTTAAGGCGATTGACTTGTCAGTTTCCTGTTTTCTGATGATGTAAACATTGGTCCTTCCATCATACTTTACAAATCTATCATATTGCTAGGGTTTACCAAGCAATATATGAAAAGCATCCATTGGACATACATCACATATTACAGAATCCTCAAATTGACCACTTTTGAACTTGACCAGGGCTTGTTTTGTTACTTTGACTTCACTGGTATTGCTTAACCAATGTAACTTGTAAGGTTGAGGATGATTGTATGTTGGGTGATTCAATTTCTAAATCAATAGGGTAGAGACCACATTAGTACAGCTGCCACTGTCAATTATCACATCACACAGCTTGCCCTGTACATTACACCTGGTCACGAAAATTTTGTCCCTCTGGTTCTCTTCAATTGGTGCATGTTTAGACTGAAGAACCCTCCCGATGAATAATGCCTGACCTTGTGTTTCTTCCTCTACTTCCTCTATGTCATTGCTACTTTATTCTTCCTGGGACTCAGGATTTTCTTCTTCCCCTTCTTCAAGAAGAACATCTAAGTTGGCATCCTCTGTTACCTTTGCTTCGCTGACAGTTATTACCCTGGAATTTGGGAAATTTCTTTGTAGGTGTCGAACTCCTTGACACTTAAAACACTTCCTTATGTCTTCAGGGATTGCAAGTCGTTTGAATTAGTGGCTGCCCTTTTATCATTATCGAATTTAGGTTTAGCACTAACTGGTTGAGAATACACCACTTCCCTCTTGGGTTCATAGGATTTAAAGAATGCTTTTCATAAGTCTAGTAGGGTTGCAATTCCACTTTTTCCCTGATGGATTCATCCAATCATGCCATAAACCGAGCAACTGTGTGATCTTCCTTCTCTTTTAGATCACACAATATCATCACCTTTACGAAAGCATTGATATACTCTTCAACACTCTTCTGACCTTGTTTCAAAGTGTGCATCTTTAGGAAATTGTTCTACTCATATTCATGTGGTACAAATTGTTTTTTCAATTCTCTTCTTAATTTGCGCCATGAACAGATTTTGGATCTTCCTTCCTTTTTGCGTTTTCTTTGTAACCCTTCATATCACAAACTACCATAGGGGGTTAGCTTCAATTCTGCCACTCTGAAAGCCTTATGATCGTCATATTCCTTGTAATTGAAGACTCTTTCGGTTCTCCTTAGCCAATTAAGGAAAAATTCTGGGTCTAAACTGCCTTTGAACTCAGGAACGTCCAACTTTAGGCTACGATCATCATCCTTCTGTTAATCGCGCCTTTTATGTCTGTTTCGGTCATCTTCTTCACTTGAACTAGTATCATAATCACGCCTAGGTTTGCGTGCACTCCTGCTTGTCTTTTCATCACTAGAACTTGATTCAATTTTGTCAATTGCGTGACTCTTCTTCCTGTTTTTCGAACTTCCTGATACAAAATTCATCACTTCCTCTAGCATGGTGCGCAATTCCTTAATTTCATTGTCCCTTCTGATTTCCTTAGCTTGTTCTAAGGTAAATCCCCTTTCAAAATTTGTAGGAACTTCTTCACCTCCACCTGCCATAGCAATGTTGTTTCAAAAGTTTGATCAATTGATGAGCAGTTGAGTATAAAAGACCTCTCAACGTCAGCACCAAATTTTATGTGAATTTTCGTATGAATTGAAAAATCACAAGGGATAGACTAAAATTTCGAATCTCTAAAAGCCATGCCACCAAAATTCTCTATTTTAGGTAGATAAATTAGTCCTTTGATTAAAGCTTAAGCACCCTCAAAGCTACTAATTAATCTGCACAGGAGTATAAAGAACTTAATCACCAACTCTTAATTTTCGGGTTTTTGTTTTCAAGTAAACAAACAACTTTTTATTGAACTTCAACTTAATTAATTACAACCCAATGTTGAGATTATTTATAGGTATAGTCATCAACAGAAATCCTAGTTCAAAAAAACAAAATATACCTGAAAACAAGTAGGAATTTCGGCCCACTTGTGCCACTAGCACAAGTTGCTCAACAAACTCAAGATAAGATTGCCACATCATCATGCAACTTGCAACTTAATATTATCTTGCCTAACAAACTATAACTAACTAAGTAATCAAGAAAATATCATAACAACTTGACTAAATAATTAACTAACAAGATAATCATCAGATTGTAAGCTGAAATTACAAAAAATACTTGCTGCCCAAGATTCAAGAAACACCGCCAAAAAACTCGCCATTTGTTGTTCGTTGTTTTTTTGCGCAATTTTCAAGACTTCTTCAAGAACTTCAAGAAATGCTTCAAGATCCAATCTTTTAATCAAGAAACCTTCATGATAATGTCCTCCATGTATTTTAGCATATTTATGATGATCAAGACTCCACAAGAAATAAAAGACTCAAAGCCAAAAATGAGAAAAAACGAGTGGGAAAAAACTCAGAGGCAAAAACCGTCTTGTTCCCCAAAATCCACCATTTCTTGCCTTGATTTGCGTGCCACTTATTGATAACTGATCATGCACACACAAATCCCTATCCTCGATGCACACATGTAGCTTATATCACCATATGCAATCATTTCACCTATGGATGCATCCTTGCTATTGATATTACAATTAATATTACCACCTTCAAAGTGGTTGATTGCAATGATATCACTAATATTATCATTATTCATAGCACTGACATTAATTAAATTATTAGTGTCACTGTTGCCAACACTTACATCACATCCTATCATCCCTCATATGGCCTTTTCACCCCGAATCCTGTGTTCAGGGTTCCTATTTTTACCTCACAGGCATCCGGTCAATTTCCGGTATTTTTTTTTCCAGGACCCTGAACCCCAAAAAACAGTGAAAAATAGCCTTTGTTTCAGTCCCCTGGAGGGGGCGTCCCGGGCCCCGTCACTTTTTCACCACGTTTTTTGAGCACATGCTATGGACCACCACAACATACTTCACGATCCTTTTCGGCCCCTAAACACCTCTTAGGATCCTTCTTATGGCATCTTCTAGAGAGGGGAAAAACGGCCTTATATGCAATCGTCTAAGGCCTTCTTATCATCCCTCTTATGACCTTCTCACCCCAACTCCTTTGGTCTAGGTTCCTATTTTTACCTTATGGGCACCCCGGTCGATTTTTGGGATTTTTTTTTCCGGGATCCCTAAACCACAAGGAATAGTGAATAATAGAGTTTGTTTTAGGCTCCCGTAGGGGCCGACCCGGGCCTTGTCACATTTTCGCCCCGTTTTTTTACCACGTGCTATGGACCTCCACAACACCACCCACGATCGTTTTCGGCCCCTAAACACCTCTTAGGAACCCTCTGATGGCCCCTTCCACAGGGGGGAAAAACAATGTCGTCTAAGGCCTTCTTCTCATCCCTCATATGACCTTTTCACCCCAAATCCTTTGATCTGAATTCCTATTTTTACCTTACAGACACCCCCGTCGATTTCCGAGAATTTTTTTTCCCAGGACACCTGAAACCCAAAAAACAGTGAATAATAGCCTTCGTTTTAGGCCCCGTCACTTTTTCGCCCATTATTTTTTACCACGTGTTATGGACCTCCAAATAACCGCCCACGATTGTTTTCGTCCCCTAAACACTTCTTAGGATCCCTCATATAGCCTCTTCTATAAAGGAGAAAAACAGCCTTATATGCAATCATCTATGGCCTTCTTATCATACCACATACGTCTTTTTCAACACGAATCCTTAGGTCTGGGTTCCTATTTTTACCTTATGGACACCCCGGTCGATTTCGGGGAATTTTTTTCCCAGGGCCCCTGAACCTCAAAAAATAGTGAATAATAGCCATGTTGATTTCCGGTCGATTTCCGGGAATTTTTTTCCCCGGGCCTTGTCACTTTTTCGCCCCATTTTTTTACCACGTGCGATGGACCTCCGATCCACAGCACCCCCATGATCGTTTTCGGCCCCTAAGCACCTCTTAGGATCCCTCTTAAGGCCTCTTCTAGAGAGGGGAACAACATCCTATGACCTTATCAATCCTGGTCGATTTCCGAGATTTTTTTTTTCCGTGACCGTTGAACCCCAAAAAACAGTGAATAATGGCCTTTGTCTCGGGCACCTAGAGGGGCTGTACTGAGCCCTGCCACATTTTTGCCCTATTTTTTACTACGTAATATGGACTTCCACAACACCCCCCACCATTGTTTTCAACCCCTAAACACCACTTAGGATCACTCTTATTGCCTCTTCCATAGAGGGGAAAATCGGCCTTATATGCAATTGTATAAGGCCTTCTTATTATCCCTCCTATGACCTTTTCACCCCAAATCCTTTGATGAGGGTTCCTATTTTTAACTTACGGGCACCCCGGGGGATTTGCGGCATTTTTTTTCTCATACCCCTGAACCCCAAAAAACAGTGAAAAATAGCCTTTGTTTTGGGCTCTCAGAGGGGCCGTCCTGAGCCCCGTTACTTGTTCGCACTATTTTTTGACCACATGAATAAACCTCCTTAACACCCCACACCATCATTTTCGGCCCCTAAACACCTCTTTGGATCCCTCTTATGGCCTCTTCCACAGAGGGGAAAATTAGCCTTATATGCATTCGTTGAAGGGCTTCTTAGCATCCCTCATATGACCTTTTGACCACGAATTCATTGGTGTGACTTCCTATTTTTAACTTACAGTCACCCCGGTCGATTTCCTTGATTTTTTGTCCCGTGATCCCTGAACCCCAAAAAACAGTGAATAATAGCCATTTTTAAGCTCCCGGAGGAGCCGTCCCGGGCCCCGTCGCTTTTTCTCCTCGTATTTTTACTATGGTCTAACGACCTCCACAGCACCCCCCACGATCGTTTTCCGCACCTAAACACCTCTTAGGATCCTTCTTATGGCCTCTTCTAGAGAGGGGAAAACAAGCCTTATATGCAATCGCCTAAGGCCTTCTTATCATCCCTCATATGACCTTTTCACCCCGTATCCTTTGGTCTGGGTTCCTATTTTTAACATACGGACACCTAGGTCGATTTCAGGGTTTTTTTTTTTCGGGACACCTGAACCTTAAAAAACAGTGGATAATAGCCTTTGTTTCAAACCTCCAGATGGGCCGTCCCCGGCCCCGTCACTTTTTCGCCCCGTTTTTTTTACCACAAGCTATGGACCTCCACAAAACCACCCAAGATATTTTTCGGCTCCTAAGCACCTCTTAGGATCACTCTTACGGCATCTTCCATAGAGGGGAAAAACACCCATATATGCAATCATCTAAGGCCTTCTTGTCATCCCTCATATGACCTTTTCACCCCGATTCCTTTGGCCTGGGTTCCAATTTTTACCTTACGGGTACCCCGATCGATTTCAGGAATTTTTTCCCGCGACCCCTGAACCCCAAAAAAAAGTGAATAATGGCCTTTGTTTCAAGCCCCCGGAGGGGCCATCCGGGGCCTCATCACTTTTTTGGCACATTTTTTTACCACGTGCTATGGACCTCCACAGCATAACCCACGATCTTTTTTGGCACCAAAACACCTCTTAGGATCACTCTTATGGCATCTTCCAGAGAATAGATTAACATCCTTATATGCAATCATCTAAGGCCTTCTTATCATCCCTCATTTGACCTTTTCACCCCAAATCCTTTGGTTTGGGTTCCAATTTTTACCATACGAGCATCCCGTTCGATTTCTAGGATTTTTATTGCCAAGACACCTGAACCCCAAAAAACAGTGAATAATAAGCCTTTGTTTCAAACCCCCAGAGGGGGCATCCGGGGCCCTTTACTTTTTCGCCCCGTTTTTTAACCACATGCTAGGATCACTCTTATGGCATCTTCCAGAGAGGGGAAAACCAGCCTTATATACGATCGTCCAAGGCCATCCTATCATCCATCATATGACCTTTTCATCCTAAATCCTCTGGTCTGAGTTCCTGTTTTTACCTCATAGGTACCCCGGTCGATTTCCAGTATTTTTTTTTCCGGGACCCCTGAACCCCAAAAAACAGTGAATAATAGCCTTTGTTTCAAGCCCCTGGAGGGGCCATCCGGGGGCCCATCACTTTTTCAGCACGTTTTTTTACAACGTGCTATGGACCTCCACAGCATAACCCACGATCTTCTTTGGCACCAAAACACCTCTTAGGATCACTCTTATGGCATCTTCCAGATAATGGAAAAACAATCTTATATTCAATCATCTAAGGCCTTCATATCATCCCTCATTTGACCTTTTCACCCCAAATCCTTTGGTCTGGGTTCCAATTATTACCATACAAGCATCCCGTTCGACTTCTGGGATTTTTTTTCCCGGGACCCCTGAACCCCAAAAAACAGTGAATAATAGCCTTTGTTTCAAACCCCAGAGGGGGCATCCGGGGCCCCTTTACTTTTTCGCCCCGTTTTTTAAACACATGCTAGGATCACTCTTATGGCATCTTCTAGAGAGGGGAAAAACAACCCGTATATGCAATCGTCTAAGGCCTTCTTATCATCCCTCATATGACCTTTTCACCCCGATTCCTTTGGTCTTGGTTCCAATTTTTACCTTACGGGTACCCCGATCGATTTCTGGAATTTTTTTCCCGCGACCCCTGAACCCCAAAAAACAGTGAATAATAGCCTTTGTTTCAAGCCCCTGGAGGGGCCATCCGGGGGCCCATCACTTTTTCAGCACGTTTTTTTACAACGTGCTATGGACCTCCACAGCATAACCCACGATCTTCTTTGGCACCAAAACACCTCTTAGGATCACTCTTATGGCATCTTCCAGATAATGGAAAAACAATCTTATATTCAATCATCTAAGGCCTTCATATCATCCCTCATTTGACCTTTTCACCCCAAATCCTTTGGTCTGGGTTCCAATTATTACCATACAAGCATCCCGTTCGACTTCTGGGATTTTTTTTGCTGGGACCCCTGAACCCCAAAAAACAGTGAATAATAGCCTTTGTTTCAAACCCCCAGAANGTTTCAAACCCCAGAGGGGGCATCCGGGGCCCCTTTACTTTTTCGCCCCGTTTTTTAAACACATGCTAGGATCACTCTTATGGCATCTTCTAGAGAGGGGAAAAACAACCCGTATATGCAATCGTCTAAGGCTTTCTTATCATCCCTCATATGACCTTTTCACCCCGATTCCTTTGGTCTTGGTTCCAATTTTTACTTTACGGGTACCCCGATCGATTTCTGGAATTTTTTTCCCGCGACCCCTGAACCCCAAAAAACAGTGAATAATAGCCTTTGTTTCAAGCCCTTGGAGGGGCCATCCGGGGGCCCATCACTTTTTCAGCACCTTTTTTTACAACGTGCTATGGACCTCCACAGCATAACCCACGATCTTTTTGNTTAGACCTAATAAAAAATTAGAATAATTAAAAATTGAATGGGACCTCCCCCTTCTTTGTTCCAGAGAATGGAAAAACAACCTTATATGCAATCATCTAAGGCCTTCTTATCTCTATACCTCGGTTCATCGAATTACTATTTTGATGAGCCTAATCCAGAATATGAACCGTAAAAGAAAATACCANAGCCTAATCCAGAATATGAACCATAAAAGAAAATACCAATTAAACCGATCACAAGAATACCAGTTACAGTTCCTATTATCCAAAGAGGAATCCTTCCAGTAGTATCGGCTATTTACCCCACTTCCCTCTNATCGGCCATTTACCCCACTTCCCTCCGCATTTCATCAAGTGGTCGTGCTAAAGACATAAACAGTCATGGATAATTATGAAATGAGGTCTTTCCGAATGGGATTAAGAGAATTCCTACTTTCAATATATTTCTTTTGTTCTTTTTCTTTCTAGTTAATTGAAAAAATAATTAGAAAATAAAAGAGCAAGTACGAAAATTAGTAATAGTCCCCAATAAAGACTGGTACGATTTAATTCAACACTTTGTGCGTTCGGGTTTGATTGTGTCGTAGCTCTATAATTCGGATTCGGTTTTATTTATCGTTGGATGAACTGCATTCCGGATATTGACCCCAAAAAAAAACAGTAGGTACAGCCAGTCCGTGAATAGCTAGCCATCGCACTGTAAAAATTGGAAAGGTTCGATCTATGGTCATTGGGCCTCCTAAAAGGATCTACTAAATTTATCGAGTTGTTCCAAAGAGTCAATATGGCCTGTTATTATTGGAATTCCTTGTCGGCTTTCCNCTGTAAAAATTGGAAAGGTTCGATCTATGGTCATTGGGCCTCCTAAAAGGATCTACTAAATTTATCGAGTTGTTCCAAAGAGTCAAAACGGCCTGTTATTAATGGAATTCCTTGTCGGCTTTCTGTGAAATATTCGTTTGGCCTAGGACTGCCAAACACATCGTAAGCTAAACCTGTGCTGACAAATAACCAACCCGCAATGAACAGGGACGGTATAGTAATGCTATGAATAACCCAGTATCGAATACTGGTAATAATATCAGCAAAAGAACGTTCTCCTGTGCTTCCAGACATGCTGAGCTCCACATATTCTTGTACAGTCAAAGGCAAATCCGTAAAAGATGAAATAAGTCAATTTCCATTTACTTTAACGTAAAAAATCTTTGTAGGATTACCTATATAAAACCAAAGGTGTTTTTAGAGTATACCGAATCAGTATAGCTATCCTTCTTCTGACACAGCAAGGAATTTCAATTTATATTGAAATGAAGTATGAAATCATTTCTTTTTTATTTATACAACAAATTTTTCAAATACCAAAAAAAACGTCTAGAGTTCTTTATATGATTGGATTGGCTTCAGACTCGAAACTAATAATCGGAGAACGCGGGAATTTGACAAGTTCGTTTCTATCTAATAATTGGTGAAAAATTCCAGAAGAATATTATTCTTTTGTTGCATTAGATTCAAGAATTTTTATTGACCTAACTGCAAAGAATTCTTTTTATAAATATAAACTAAAAATAGTAATATAGAATGTAAAACCTATAAAATAAAAGCAAAGAGAATAGCAACTACTTTATTAGAATTGGGCAAAATAAATATTTTTTTTGAATTATGACATAGTTATTATTATTTTATTATTAGATTAGTTTACTCAAAGGTTTTGCAAAAAATAGGTTGATTCAAAATCACGAGATGTGTAGATGTCACAGATAATGAGTCATTTAGTTCTTTTTCGACTGCTCTTTCTTTATCTTTGTTAGTGGCATCTTAGATTTGTGATTTTTTGTTTCCAAATGTAAACTTAGGTAAGTGCTTTAGAAACATATGTATAAAAAGAACATATTTTATTTAGCTCCTTCATGCCTACTCTAACTAGTTATTTCGGTTTTTTACTCGCAGTTTTAACTATTACTTCCGCTCTATTTATAGGTCTAAATAAGATACGACTTATTTGAAATTAATTGAATGAACAACTAAAGAAATCCTTTTGTAAAATTCCCTCCATTTTATAGTTCTTTACCAGAGCAATTTAGAATTTTTTCTGATTAAGATTCATCGGCAATTCAGATTAATATTTAAGGGTAGATATTACCTTTCTTTTTTTTTTAACGAATTGATTGAAATGATTGAAGTTTTTCTATTTGGAATCGTCTTAGGTCTAATTCCTATTACTTTGGCTGGATTATTTGTAACTGCATATTTACAATACAGACGTGGTGATCAGTTGGACCTTTGATTAATTAACAAATTTCTTTTTGATTAACCTCCTCTTTTCTCTAATCCACAGGAGGTCAAATTGAATTATCGAATTAGACTGAAATAAATGAATAATAATCGAAAACGAAATCACGCTCTGTAGGATTTGAACCTACGACATCGGGTTTTGGAGACCCACGTTCTACCGAACTGAACTAAGAGCGTTTCCTTATCGTAATAACTAAGGCTGGAAAGAATAGGGATTTTGATAACTCTAAACTTTAGCAACATACTCCATGGATATACTATCCATCATCTTATGTCCAATTTGAATCAAAATTTCAATAAATTCCTCCTTACTTCTCCGAGTAAAAGTAATTAGGTAGGGATGACAGGATTTGAACCCGTGACATTTTGTACCCAAAACAAACGCGCTACCAAGCTGCGCTACATCCCTTTTCAAGTGGGTTTTATAGTGTAATTGTAAAGAATCCTTGTCTTCTTTTCCACATCCTTTACCATATAAATACAAACAAAATTTCATTTACTCCCTTATTTTCTCTTTTTTTTGGTCTCTTATGATAGAAATATATAAATAGAAAAAATAGAAACGTTTTTTCTATTTATGTATATGAAAAAACCTGTCGTAAACTAAAAAAAGATTTTTCGGAAATGTTCAGTAGGAAGGGACATGTTATTGTTTTTCTTAAAAAAATATCTACGAGAAACTACTATAATTAAACTAATATAAAAATGAGATTCTTATTATTGTACATTTTAATTTGACTTATACAATTACAAGTAGTCTTTAACTATCATATATACCATCGGATTTTAGATTAGATATGGATTACTTTTTTTTACATTAAAGAAATAAAAAAAGGAGAGTTTTAAATTCGAGATTTCAAAACATATCTTTCCGTGGCACCGATACTCAGTACTTTATGGTTTGGGTCTTTAGCTGGTCTATTAATTGAAATCAAANTAGCTGGTCTATTAATCGAAATCAATCGTTTTTGCCCAGATGCGTTGACATTCCCCTTTTTTTCATTCTAGTTATTGATATGGGAAGGGCTTAACAAATAGTATATTATAGAATGAAATACTGTGATTAGAAATAGAGTTCAATTTTGAATTTGATTCTGTAGTATTTCTTAACTTATATATTACTCTTATTCTCTTGATTGCAAAAAAAATATTTTGAATTCTATTACTGGTTAGCAACTTCTATATTTTGCAACTTTTCTATTGAAAGAAAAAACTNTATATTTCGCAACTTTTCTATTTTTTCTTTAAATAGAAAAGTTGCTTGAATTAAAAATACAAAGGAGGTTCATGGCTAAGGGTAAAGATGTCCGAGTAAAAGTCATTTTGGAATGCACTGGTTGTGTTCGAAAGAGTCTTAATAAGGGATCCAGAGGTGTTTCCAGATATATTACTCAAAAGAATCGACACAATACGCCCAGTCGGTTGGAATTGCGAAAATTTTGTCCCTATTGTTACCAACATACAATTCATGGGGAGATAAAGAAATAGATCGAAATAGAAGATATTTTATAGAAAATTTATTATTATAATTANAAACCAAAGCTCTTATTTTCTGTTGAGCAATAGTTCGAATAAGTCTTGAATGAGCCCCTCGAAAGTTTGATCCAAAAAAACGAATTTTTTTTCTTCGTCTTCGAGCTATATATCCTCGTTTAACTCTAGTCATTGAATAAATGAAACTTTGATGAATAACTAATTGATTTTTTTTCTTTGAGTTATTCTTTTCTCCTCCTGATCTATTAATAACAAAACGGATTTTTCCAATGTATAAAATAAGAATTCCAATGGCTTTTGCTACTATAACCTTCCCAACCACTATTTTTTTCGACATTCCGTCTTGAAACAAGACAAAAAATATATCCGGCAAAAGTAAATAAAAAAAGAAATATAAATTCAAATTAAATATAGATGATTAAAGAAATAGTGGATTCCTTCGTTTCTATGGTTACTTTTTAAACGGTGAGGTCCTTTCTATACACCGGAGCCCTTATACTTCATTTCCAGAATTTTATTGATAACTTGTACAGTTCAAACTTTTTGGCTCTACCCATGAATTCTCCAGTAATGGGTCTTTCACAACGAGATTCACCTATAGAGTAACGGTATTTAATTTTGAAGATTAGCTGGATAGCTGACCCTGTTAGTTCGTTTTTGCAAGAATGGGAGCATAATTTTTTTGCTCTTAAAATAAGATTCCCTGCTAAATGGATAACGTTCGGTACCGATGGGAAGTTTTTTCTTATCTTAAATCCGATTTATCCCAACAGAAACCATAAATTTCATACCCAATAGATGAATTTTTTCATTTTATTAATTGTAGAGAATGACTGGAGTTTTAGATTATTCACCAGTACGGATCATTGATACTGGAAAAGTTTTTCCTTTCATTTGTTTTTGTTCCAGCTCATAATCTGAACGAGTCACACATACACCCTAGTACATGTTCCTCGGCGTTGAGGGCATCCCCGAAGAGCGGGGCTTTTCGTGATATTTCTGATTGGCTGTCTTGTGTTTCTAATAATTTGTTTAATAGTTGGCATATTGAATCATATACATAATGGGCTGGTTTAGATCAATCCTAACCGAATGTATTTCTAGTTAATATTTTATTAACTAGAAACTGGTAAACCTAGTAATAAGAAAAAATGAAAAATGTGAAACTATTTTTATTCGTCTTATTCGACCGCTGCAAGATCAACAATTCCATGAGCTTGGGCTTCTGTTGCTGACATAAAAACATCCCTTTCCAGATCTTCAAGTATAAGCCATAAAGGTTTGCCCGTTCGTTGTACATAAATGTTTGAGATGATTTCGCGCAATTTTAATACTTCTTCCGCTTCCACGAGAAAATCTCCCGTTTTGTATTCATAAAACGAGCTTGCGGGTTGATGAATCATTACCCTGATGATATACCATAAAAAAGTTCTTCTATTTCGCACAATTAGGTGAAGAGAAAGACAAGAAATACGGAATAACAATAAAAAAGATAGAATTGAACAACCGTACGTGCACCTTTTTCTCATTGCATACGGCTTGACAATGAAATTTACTTTGATTTTTCTGTTGAAGAAATCAATAGAATTGATCCGATCCAGATCAGTAAATTATCCAATTACCACCCTTCTTTTCGTAGGAATTCAAAAATACTATGATGGCTCTGTTGCTTTATATATTTATTTTATCTGTAGTTCAGCAATCCCAAAGTTCCTTTTTGATCTAAAAAAAAGGAAATTTTTTTGTACTCTTTCAAACATAAATAGAGTCCTTTTTTTATGAAAAAGAGTTTGTGACGCTGAAATGGACTCCTGATAGAAAATCTGGAATACTCTTCATACTACTCTTTCGATACATAATCAAATGTTTTGAAACTAAAATAGAAAACAGGGTCTCATATCGAATTCAAAGTGCCATGCTATTATTACTTAAAACTTAAAATAAAATATTTCTTATGGTGAAGGCATAGTCTTTTTTTCACTCAAACTAAAAACTCATTGGCGCCAAGCGTGAGGGAATGCTAAACGTTTGGTAATTTCTCCTCCGACCAGGATAAAAGATCCCATTGAAGCTGCTAACCCCATGCATATTGTATGTACATCTGGTCGCACCAATNGTATAAGAACTCAACGGGACCTTCTTTCCCCCTAGAATTAGACAAGCAAAGAAGGGGGAGGTCCCATTCAATTTTTAATTATTCTAATTTTTTATTAGGTCTAAATCAAACCAGGATCCCCCTTTCGGTGTTTTTGGAAAATTTATTTGGTCATTCAGACTCTATCTAGATAGTACTTATTGATCTTATCTTTCCTAAAATAGGTTCTTAAAAGAAAGAAGCAATTGCTTGATTTACTGAATAACACATATCTTATAGAATCTTTATTTTTCTAGATTAAAAAAAAAATCCAAAAAGTTTTTTGTGCGGTAAAATTCCCTTTCTTTTTTTTTTTTTCAGTTTGTCCACTACTTACACACGTAATAATTCGACACACGACAAGGACTTTTACACATACATGCTGTGTATCGAAGACCAGGAGGGAAAAGAATCCCCCCCTAGAATCATTTATTCCCCTCTTTATTTTCTTTATATTCATATTGCCCAATCTAGTATTGAGTCTAATTTAATACACTCTAGAGCGTTGAAATACCCGAAATACCCTATAATATAGGATCCATAGTGACATCATTCTAATTTCGATTAGAAAAAAGAGAAAAAGTCAAATATCACAATCCAATATATATTATTATTATAAATAATAATCAAGGAAAAGGAATAAGTAAGTCCAAACTTCTCGTAGATGTCGAAGAAAAGTATAAAAAACAAAAAAAAAAGAACCTTCTCATAATTCTTTTATTTATTTATTGATCATCTAAAATTTTCAAAATATTGGCAATAAGAGTTGGGTTCTTGTTACAAGTTACAAGCTTGCTGTTGATAAATTTACGAATCTAGAAATTCATTTCGGACAGTTGAACCTTCTCAAACTGTTTCTTTTTCAGAACCAAAAAGATTTGTGCCAAAATAACAGATAGAAAGAAGAACAAAAGAGTTTGTACGCGCAGTGGGTCTTGAAGTACTATTTCTGCGTCTCCCTGACCAAATCCCCCTACGTTAGGGTTACTTGTTAATGGTTGATCAAGTTTGATAGATTCACCCTCTGAAACAAGAAGCTCTGGTCCTGGAGGGATAATATCAACTACTTCACGTCCATCCGAGGCCCCCGCTATGTTTATTTCGTATCCGCCCTTTTCTTTTCGTATTATTTTCTTTACTATACCAGCCGCTGTGGAATTATAAACTGTATTATTACTCTTGCTCCCGTCAGGATAAATCTGACCCCTTCCCCTGTTACCACCTACATATATCGGGTATTTTAAGAAGTGAGCATCTTTCTTACTCGCCGGGTCCGGGGAAAGAATAGGAAAGGTGATTTCACTATATTTTTGACCAGGAACAGGACCTATCACAAGAATATTTTTTTTATTGGGGCGATAGCTCTGAAAAAAAAGATTGCCTATCTTTTCTTTCATCTCTGGAGAAATACGATCGGGTGGTGCTAATTCAAACCCCTCAGGTAAAATAAGAACAGCCCCCACATTCAAACCCCCCTTTTTGCCATGAGCAAGAACTTGTTTTAATTGTATATCATAAGGAATTCGAACAACTGCTTCAAATACAGTATCTGGAAGAACTGCTAACCACAATATCANGTATCTGGAAGGACTGCTTGCGGAACCTCAATATCCACGGGCTTATTAGCTAAATGGCAATTGGCACATACAATACGTCCAGTTGCTTCTCGCGGATTTTCATAACCTTGCTGTGCGAAAATGGGATATGCATTCGAAATGGATGACCAAGTTATTATGTATATCACGAGCGATATGGAAATGGATCGAGTAATCTGGTCTTTTATCCAAGATAAAGTATTTATAGTTTGCATGGTCCAATCGTTGATTCCGAAAAGTTTTACAATAAATTTGGTAGGTTGCTAGTATAGTTCCCTATCCACGATTCTGGTATTTATTTTAATTTCAAAACTGAATTTACTGAAAGAATATTACTGGAATATGGGAGGAACCTCCCGCCTTAGATTTAGATGGGTATAAATAAAAAGAGGAAGTACAATTTTTCATGCTTTGATTATGTACAAAGTAAGAAAAGAAACAAACATTCTAAATTAGAATTGGATTTATATCCATATACCTTTGTTTCTTCTTTTCAGTCATTCATTGAATGATAAATCACTACAAGCGATGGAGATACACGATTTAAATAACGGAAAATCCAATATTTCAAAATTGTATCTAGAATGACTGGAAAAGTGGAAACAAGACCAGATATAATTGGATCCTTATGCGCAAATCCAAAATCTTTGTAGATAGAGCCAATCATTAGCTCCCAACCATGGGGCGAATGAAATCCGATACATAAATCAGTTAATAAAAGAATCAAAAAAGCTTTTATTGTGTCACTTAAGTTATATAGGAATTCCTGAATCCAAGAGTTAAGAAGAATAAGTTCTTTATTTCCCATAATAGAATAACTGCTTAGAATAAAGAAACAGATTAAATTTGTCGAGAAATGCAAAATCATATGGTTACAATCCTCATTCTGCATCTTGATCAATTGAATCGTTTCATTGTGGATTCGTATACGAAGTTTTTGTAGTTTTGTTTCCGGGTATTCCTTTATCAGTTCGTCCAACAAGCGGAGTTCCTCTAATTTGATGAATTTTTCTAGAAGATCTTTTTCTTGAATATCATTCAAAAAAGTTTCAGATTGTTTAGTATTCCACCAATTAGTAACCCAAGACTCCAGA
Organism: Suaeda aralocaspica; assembly: GCA_016808085.1. Taxonomy (NCBI): domain Eukaryota; kingdom Viridiplantae; phylum Streptophyta; class Magnoliopsida; order Caryophyllales; family Amaranthaceae; genus Suaeda; species Suaeda aralocaspica. The sequence goes on along the minus strand of PYUH01000311.1, from coordinate 222,683 downwards.
CTTTTTTGAAATGATAGAGGGATCCACCAGGGTAAAAAGACTATAGATACAAGATATAGAAAAAGAATCAATCCTTTCTTTTTTTTCCNTAGAAAAAGAATCAATGCTTTCTTTTTTTCCATTTTTTTTTTTATCCATAAATTGTTAATGAACCCGTTTTCATTTTCAATTTAATGAATATTATTTGTATTTCAAGAGGAAAGAAATCACTTTCTACAAAATTTTCAAATAAACTAATTCAATTAAGTTCTAATTTTCAAAAAACTTCAATTGGTACACGCAAGAAATAGGCCAATTCAGCAGCTTTTTGTTCAATTTCTCGTGGCGTCAAATTCTCATCCGTACGAGTCAAGGGGATGGCTTCCTGACCTCTTATTTCCAGATAAAGGACACGACGAGTATAAATACCCTCTTTAAGTTCGATTCTAATAGATTGAATATCTTTTATAAGATATCGGAAGAAGATGCGACGATTTTTTCCAGGAAATCCCCAACGAAAAATATAAACTATTCCTTCTTTTGTATCGAATCGATCATAACCACTACCCACATTCCACGAAATTGTACACCAGAAATAACAGCTAATAAAGNAAATTGTACACCACAAATAAGAGCTAATAAAAAGACCTGCGATCCCATAGAAAGACATCACGATCCCTTGTGGAAAAAAGAGAACTTGTTGGGGGGGAAATAAAGATATCAAATTCCTACCAAGATAGCTGGAAATTCCAACCAATACGAATCCTAATGAACCTAACAAAAGAATAAAGGCCCAGCAGAAATTACTTATTTTCCGAGATCCCATTATAAGTTCTATCCATATACGTTCTGATCGCCAATTCATACTAGATTTGGTTGTTTTAAATTTGAATTGAAAGAATACCCCAATTTAATTGTACTTTCCTTACACTGTCTTGTTTCCGATGTAACTCTCACTATTCTAAACATCGGGCATCATCGGGCATGTCTCACTTTCTATTTAAATAGAAATAAATTGAAATAAATATCAAAATATTTATCTTTTCATTTTTAGTTAGATCAAAATAATAACATTTACTACCCATATGTCGTCAACTTTCCACATGTATGGGAGCTCTTTTATTTCTGTTCGGAAGAATTTGCATAGTATACCAATCTGCTAAATAGATATCTGTGTTACGATTCAAGTCTAAGTCTTGAAAAATTCGATTTGAACCCAAACAAATATCTAAACAATCCTTTTTTTTTTTTGAACATGAGGCAATACAGAAGCGATTACAATTATCGATCGGAAATACTAGGCCTACTACAGGCACAAAAATAGAGGGAAAGTTCATAGTTGTCATAGAATGGGCACCTCCATTTACTATAAATTGTATCTGTTTGTTATATTTTTTTCTTGTTATTATGTTATTATATTAATTAATTAATTAGAATTCTATAGAATGACTTCTAGTTTTCTAGTATAGAATAAATACACAGAATGTAGACCTAAAAAATTGATTCGGTTTATACATATAATATATGATAATCCACTTTCCTTTATTATTCTTTATCTTTTTTTCTTTTATTTACTTTGCTTCGACTAATTACTAATTCAAGAAAATAGAGTATTTCTTATAAATTCAATTTCCAAAGGATTTATTAGAATTTAATTGGTATTTTGAATAAAGATTCCCAGAAAATCGCGAAAGATGCAAAAAGCGATTTTTTCTTTCTATACGTATGTAAGTAAGTGTAGAAAGGGAACATGAAATTTGAATTATTTGCCTAATTTCACAGAAGGAAAAGTAAGAAAAGAAGTCCTTCCTTTATCTTCCTGATCGCGGTTTCTTAATTAGGAATCAGAAATAGAATAAAAAAGAATAATTATTAACATTATTTTTTATTACAAAAAAAATGAGGATGTCACCAACCAAAGACTCCCATTCTTCTTTTTTTGACTTTGATTCCAAAAAAAAAAACAAGACAAAATATTTTTTGACATTGACACAAATAAAATAATAAACCTCAATCCTCGGCTTTATTTTGATTCAAAGGGAAAAAATAATGCAGTTAAATAATTCACTTAAAACGCCTTTAAAAGATTACGTGTACGATTAGATCCAATAAACCGCGATAGAATAAAATTTCGGCTACTTGTGAACCTTCAGGTACTGTCGTATTCAATGTTTGTCAATTACTCTATTACTCGCAAATGCAATGTAAGCGCCAGTTCGGCAATAATAATATCCCCTAACATACCAAAACTGGCTGTTACCCCACCAGTAGTAGGAGATGTAAGGATTGAAACATAATAACTTTTGATTTATTTGATAATCATATAAAACAATGAGGTTTTAGCCATTTGCATTAAGCTCAAGCTTCTTTCTTGCATGCGCGCTCCTCCGGAAGCACATACTATAATATATAATAGGGTAGGGATTTATTAGCAGCATACTCAATCAACCGGTAATTTTGTCCCTTACTACGGATCCCATACTACCTCCCATAAACTGAAAATCCATAACCCCAATTGCTACAGAATACCGTTTTTTTGACCTACACCTGTTTGAACAGCTTCAGTTAAACCCGTTTTTGTTTGATAAGAATCAATACGATCTTTTCAGTTTCTTCTTCCGAATAAGGTTCTTTTTCCGAATAGGTTCTTCTTCCGAATGAATTCAATAGGATTCATAGAGACCAAATTTTCATCCATAGGATTCCAAGTACCTGGATCAATCAGAAGTTCGATTCTATCTGAACTACTCTTTTTCAAATGATATCCACAGTGTTCACAAATACTCATTTTTGACTTAAGAATCTCTTATAATTTAACCCATAACATTTTCACATTGAACCCACAAATGCCTATATTTTTGAGTTCTGTCAAGATTATTAGAGTTTTCACTTTTATTTATTTAATGACTATCATTCGGGATAGTTCTTTTACTTAAATTTTCATTTTTACTGATATTTTCAATAGGACCAAGATTATCCATGGATTTACTGAAGAAAAAGGACCTTTGTGTTCGAATTCTTTCTTAGACAACATCGAATTGAACCACCCTTTGAGTTTTCTTACCTCCTATTCGTATGAAAAGAAAATAGAATGAAATGAATAGTCATTTGATGAAAATAAACCAGAGCATTTCCTGTTAGAATAAGAATCTAGATTCAATCCCTCAGATTGAACTTTTACTAACTAAAAAAAAAATGAGTAAGTATTCTATTGGAAGAATTTTTTCGTAGAATCTCATCGAATATATGAACGATCAAGTTTATATTCTAATCCGGAGAATATATATGACGAGTAGAAGGAGTTCATATACTTGACTTAATATTCAGAGTCATTGTCCAAATCCACACCCACCTAATATCTATACCCACTTAATATCTATAACAATTTACCAATTCTACCGGATTAATTGTGGATCCAAGAAAATAAGAAAAAGTTTGAGCTTCTTAGTGGCTTTTTAGTATTCAATTATGTATTTAAGATCTTGCCTTTATATCTAAAGAAGTTTTCATAGATAGAGAGATACAATATATACAATAAATAATGAATTGTATTCGGCTCAATCCTTTTATTAAATATTAAAAAAAAGGATTGAGCCGAATACAATTCAATTAATTAAGAGACCAAATATTAATTACTTAGCCTAGACTGTATCCATGGCTGGGAATTCAAATTTGATTTCCTTCCATATCTCACAAGCAGCAGCTAATTCAGGACTCCATTTGCTAGCCTCGCGAATAATTGTATTACCCTCGCGAGCAAGATCACGCCCCTCATTACGAGCTTGTACACATGCTTCTAGTGGAATCAAAGTCAAAACCAGAGAATGGGAGTCTTTGGTTGTGACATCTCATTTTTTTTGTAATAAAAAATAATGTTAATAATTTATCTTTTTTATCTATTTCTGATTCCTAATTAAGAAACCGCGATCAGGAAGATAAAGGAAGGACTTCTTTTCTTACTTTTCCTTCTGTGAAATTAGGCAAATAATTCAAATTTCATGTTCCCTTTCTACACTTACTTCATACGTATAGAAGAAAAAATCGCTTTTTGCATCTTCGCGATTTTCTGGGAATCTTTATTCAAAATACCAATTAAATTCTAATAAATCCTTTGGAAATTGAATTTATAAGAATACTCTATTTTCTGAATTAGTAATTAGTCGAAGCAAAGTAATAAAAGAAAAAAGATAAAGAATAATAAAGGAAAGTGGATTATCATATATTATATGTATAAACCGAATCATTTTTTAGGTCTACATTCGGTGTATTTATTCATACTAAAACTAGAAGTCATTCTATAGAATTCTAATTAATTAATAATATATAACATATAACAAGAAAAAAATATAACAAACAGATACAATTTATAGTAAATGGAGGTGCCCATTCTATGACAACTATGAACTTTCCCTCTATTTTTGTGCCTGTGTAGGCCTAGTATTTCCGTAATTGCAATGGCTTCTGTATTGCCTCATGTTCAAAAAAAAAAAAAATAGGATTGTTTAGATATTTGTTTGGGTTCAATTCGATTTTTCAAGACTTAGACTTGAATCGTAACACAGATATCTATTTAGCAGATTGGTATACTATGCAAATTCTTCCGAACAGAAATAAAAGAGCTCCCATACATGTGGAAAGTTGACGACATATGGGTAGTAAATGTTATTATTTTGATCTAACTAAAAATGAAAAGATAAATATTTTGATATTTATTTCAATTTATTTCTATTTAAATAGAAAGTGAGACATGCCCGATGTTCAGAATATTACTAGTTTGATGAGAGTTACATCGGAAACAAAACAGCGTAAGGAAAGTACAATTAAATTGGGTTATTCTTTCAATTCAAATTAAACAACCAAATCTAGTATGAATTGGCGATCAGAACGTATATGGATAGAATATAATGGGATCTCGGAAAATAAGTATTCTGCTGGGCCTTTATTCTTTTTTTAGGTTCATTAGATTCGTATTGGTTGGAATTTCCACTATCTTGGTAGGAATTTGATATCTTTATTTCCCCCCAACAAGTTCTCTTTTTTCCACAAGGGATCGTGATGTCTTTCTATGATCGCAGGTCTTTTTATTAGCTCTTATTTGTGGTGTACAATTTCGTGGAATGTGGGTAGTGGTTATGATCGATTCGATACAAAAGAAGAATAGTCTATATTTTTCGTTGGGGATTTCCTGGAAAAAATCGTCGCATCTTCTTCCGATATCTTATAAAAGATATTCAATCATTAGAATCGAACTTAAAGAGGGTATTTATACTCGTCGTGTCCTTTATCTGGAAATAAGAGGTCAGGAAGCCATCCCCTTGACTCGTACGGATGAGAATTTGACGCCACGAGAAATTGAACAAAAAGCTGCTGAATTGGCCTATTTCTTGCGTGTACCAATTGAAGTTTTTTGAAAATTAGAACTTAATTGAATTAGTTTATTTGAAATTTTGTAGAAAGTATTTCTTTCCTCTTGAAATACAAATAATATTCATTAAATTGAAAATGAAAACGGGTTCATTAATTTATGGATAAAAAAAAATGGAAAAAAAAAAGCATTGATTCTTTTTCTATATCTTGTATCTATAGTCTTTTACCCTGGTGGATCCCTCTATCATTTCAAAAAAGTCTGGAGTCTTGGGTTACTATTGGTGGAATACTAAACAATCTGAAACTTTTTTGAATGATATTCAAGAAAAAGATCTTCTAGAAAAATTCATCAAATTAGAGGAACTCCGCTTGTTGGACGAACTGATAAAGGAATACCCGGAAACAAAACTACAAAAACTTCGTATGGAATCCACAATGAAACGATTCAATTGATCAGATGCAGAATGAGGATTGTATCCATATGATTTTGCATTTCCGACAAATTTAATCTGTTTCTTTATTCAAGCAGTTATTCTATTATGGGAAATAAAGAACTTATTCTTCTTAACTCTTGGATCAGAATTCCTATATAACTAAGTGACACAATAAAAGCTTTTTTGATTCTTTTATTAACTGATTTATGTATCGGATTCATTCGCCCCATGGTTGGAGCTAATGATTGGCTCTATCTACAAAGATTTTGGATTTGCGCATAAGGATCCAATTATATCTGGTCTTGTTTCCACTTTCCAGTCATTCTAGATACAATTTTGAAATATTGGATTTTCCGTTATTTAAATCGTGTATCTCCATCGCTTGTAGTGATTTATCATTCAATGAATGACTGAAAAGAAAAACAAAGGTTATGGATATAAATCCAATTCTAATTTAGAATGTTTGTTTCTTTTCTTACTTGTACATAATCAAAGCATGAAAAATTGTACTTCCTCTTTTTATTTATACCCATCTAATCTAAGGCGGGGTTCCTCCCATATTCCAGTAATATTCTTTCAGTAAATTCAGTTTTGAAATTAAAATAAATACCAGAATCGTGGATAGGGAACTATACTAGCAACCTACCAAATTTATTGTAAAACTTTTCGGAATCAACGATTGGACCATGCAAACTATAAATACTTTATCTTGGATAAAAGACCAGATTACTCGATCCATTTCCATATCGCTCGTGATATACATAATAACTTGGTCATCCATTTCGAATGCATATCCCATTTTCGCACAGCAAGGTTATGAAAATCCGCGAGAAGCAACTGGACGTATTGTATGGGCCAATTGCCATTTAGCTAATAAGCCCGTGGATATTGAGGTTCCGCAAGCAGTCCTTCCAGATACTGTATTTGAAGCAGTTGTTCGAATTCCTTATGATATGCAATTAAAACAAGTTCTTGCTAATGCAAAAAGGGGGGGTTGAATGTGGGGCTGTTCTATTTTACCTGAGGGGTTGAATTAGCACCACCCGATCGTATTTCTCCAGAGATGAAAGAAAAGATAGGCAATCTTTTTTTTCAGAGCTATCGCCCCAATAAAAAAAATATTCTTGTATAGGTCCTGTTCCTGGTCAAAAATATAGTGAAATCACCTTTCCTATTCTTTCCCCGGACCCGGCGAGTAAGAAAGATGCTCACTTCTTAAAATACCCGATATATGTAGGTGGTAACAGGAGGGTCAGATTTATCCTGACGGGAGCAAGAGTAATAATACATTTTATATTCCACAGCGGCTGGTATAGTAAAGAAAATAATACGAAAAGAAAAGGGCGGATACGAAATAAACATAGGCGGGCCTCGGATGGACGTGAAGTAGTTGATATTATCCCTCCAGGACCAGAGCTTCTTGTTTCAGAGGGTGAATCTATCAAACTTGATCAACCATTAACAAGTAACCAACGTAGGGGGATTTGGTCAGGGAGACGCAGAAATAGTACTTCAAGACCCACTGCCGTACAAACTCTTTTGTTCTTCTTTCTATCTGTTATTTTGGCACAAATCTTTTGGTTCTGAAAAAGAAACAGTTTGAGAAGGTTCAACTGTCCAAAATGAATTTCTAGATTCGTAAATTTATCAACAGCAAGCTTGTAACTTGTAACAAGAACCCAACTCTTATTGCCAATATTTTGAAAATTTTAGATGATCAATAATAAATAAAGAATTATGAGAAGGTTCTTTTTTTTTTGTTTTTATACTTTTCTTCGACATCTACGAGAAGTTTGGACTTACTTATTCCTTTTCTACTTATTCCTTTTCCTTTATTATTATTTATAATAATAATATATATTGGATTGGATATTTGACTTTTTCTCTTTTTCTAATCGAAATTAGAATGATGTCACTATGGATCCTATATTATAGGGTATTTCGGGTATTTCAACGCTCTAGAGTGTATTAAATTAGACTCAATACTGATTGGGCATATAAAGAAAAAAAAAAAAAGAGGGGAAGAAATGATTCTAGGGGGGATTCTTTTCCCTCCTGGTCTTCGATACACAGCATGTATGTGTAAAAGTCCTTGTCGTGTGTCGAATTATTACGTGTGTAAGTAGTGGA
>PYUH01000311.1:158765-214748 GCA_016808085.1 Suaeda aralocaspica | reverse complement strand
AGAGACCGTTTCCTATTTTGTGCCGAAGCTCTTATAAAGCACAGGCCGAAACAGGTGAAATCAAAGGACATTACTTGAATGCTACTGCGGGTACATGTGAAGACATGATGAAAAGGGTGTATTTGCCAGAGAGTTGGGAGTTCCTATCGTAATGCATGACTACTTAAACAGTGGATTCACTGCAAATAACCTTGCTCATTATTGCCGAGATAATGGTCTATTTTCACATCACCGTGCAATGCACGCTAGTATGATAGACAGAAGAATCATGGTAGCACTTCCGTGTACTAGCTAAAGCGTTACGGCTGTCTGGTGGAGATCATATTCATGCTGGTACCGTAGTAGGGAAGCTTGAGGGGGAAAGAGATATTACTTAGGCTTTGTTGATTTACTACGTGATGATTATACTGAAAAAGACCGAAGCCGCGGTATCTATTTCACTCAATCTTGGGTTTCTACCCCGGGTGTTTTGCCTGTTGCTTCGGGAGGTATTCACGTTTGGCATATGCCTGCTTAACCGAGATCTTTGGAGATGATTCTGTACTACAGTTTGGTGGAGGAACCTTAGGACACCCTTGGGAAAGCACAGGTGCTGTAGCGATATCGGTAGCTCCAAAAAAAAAAACAAACAAAATATTTTTTGACATTGACACAAATAAAATAATAAACCTCAATCCTCGGCTTTATTTTGATTCAAAGGGAAAAAATAATGCAGTTGAAATAATTCACTTAAAACGCCTTTATAAAAGATTACGTGGTACGATTAGATCCAATAAACCGCGATAGAATAAAATTTCGGCTACTTGTGAACCTTCAGGTACTGTCGTATTCAATGTTTGTTCAATTACTCTATTACTCGCAAATGCAATGTAAGCGCCAGGTTCGGCAATAATAATATCCCCTAACATACCAAAACTGGCTGTTACCCCACCAGTAGTAGGAGATGTAAGGATTGAAACATAGAATAACTTTTGATTTATTTGATAATCATATAAAACAGATGAGGTTTTAGCCATTTGCATTAAGCTCAAGCTTCTTTCTTGCATGCGCGCTCCTCCGGAAGCACATACTATAATATATAATAAGGGGTAGGGATTTATTAGCAGCATACTCAATCAACCGGGTAATTTTGTCCCTTACTACGGATCCCATACTACCTCCCATAAACTGAAAATCCATAACCCCAATTGCTACAGGAATACCGTTTATTTGACCTACACCTGTTTGAACAGCTTCAGTTAAACCCGTTTTTGTTTGATAAGAATCAATACGATCTTTTTCAGTTTCTTCTTCCGAATAAGGTTCTTTTTCCGAATAGGCTTCTTCTTCCGAATGAAATTCAATAGGATTCATAGAGACCAAATTTTCATCCATAGGATTCCAAGTACCTGGATCAATCAGAAGTTCGATTCTATCTGAACTACTCATTTTCAAATGATATCCACAGTGTTCACAAATACTCATTTTTGACTTAAGGAATCTCTTATAATTTAACCCATAACAATTTTCACATTGAACCCACAAATGCCTATATTTTTGAGTTCTGTCAAGATTATTAGAGTTTTCACTTTTATTTTAGTTAAATGACTATCATTCGGGATAGTTCTTTTACTTAAATTTTCATTTTTACTGATATTTTCAATAGGACCAAGATTATCCATGGATTTACTTAAATCACACTTGTGTTCGAATTCTTTCTTAGACAACATCGAATTGAACCACCCTTTGAGTTTTCTTACCTCCTATTCGTATGAAAAGAAAATAGAATGAAATGAATAGTCATTTGATGAAAATAAACCAGAGCATTTCCTGTTAGAATAAGAATCTAGATTCAATCCCTCAGATTGAACTTTTAGTAACTAAAAAAGAAAAATGAGTAAGTATTCTATTGGAAGAATTTTTTCGTAGAATCTCATCCAATATATGAACGAATAAGTTTATATTCTAATCCGGAGAATATACATGACGAGTAGAAGGAGTTCATATACTTGACTTAATATTCAGAGTCATAGTCCAAATCCACACCCACCTAATATCTATACCCACTTAATATCTATAATAATTTACCAATTCTACCAACCCTAGGTAGGATTAATTATGGATCCAAGAAAATAAGAAAAAGTTTGAGCTTTTTAGTATTCAATTATGTATTTAAGATCTTGCCTTTATATCTAAAGAAGTTTTCATAGATAGAGAGATACAATATATACAATAAATAATGAATTGTATTCGGCTCAATCCTTTTATTAAATATTAAAAAAAAGGATTGAGCCGAATACAATTCAATTAATTAAGAGACCAAATATTAATTACTTAGCCTAGACTGTATCCATGGCTGGGAATTCAAATTTGATTTCCTTCCATATCTCACAAGCAGCAGCTAATTCAGGACTCCATTTGCTAGCCTCGCGAATAATTGTATTACCCTCGCGAGCAAGATCACGCCCCTCATTACGAGCTTGTACACATGCTTCTAGAGCTACTCGATTCGCTACAGCACCTGGTGCATTTCCCCAAGGGTGTCCTAAGGTTCCTCCACCAAACTGTAGTACAGAATCATCTCCAAAGATCTCGGTTAAAGCAGGCATATGCCAAACGTGAATACCTCCCGAAGCAACAGGCAGAACACCCGGGGTAGAAACCCAAGATTGAGTGAAATAGATACCGCGGCTTCGGTCTTTTTCAGTATAATCATCACGTAGTAAATCAACAAAGCCTAAAGTAATATCTCTTTCCCCCTCAAGCTTCCCTACTACGGTACCAGCATGAATATGATCTCCACCAGACAGACGTAACGCTTTAGCTAGTACACGGAAGTGCATACCATGATTCTTCTGTCTATCAATAACTGCGTGCATTGCACGGTGGATGTGAAGAAGTAGACCATTATCTCGGCAATAATGAGCCAAGGTAGTATTTGCAGTGAATCCACCTGTTAAGTAGTCATGCATTACGATAGGAACTCCCAACTCTCTGGCAAATACAGCCCTTTTCATCATGTCTTCACATGTACCCGCAGTAGCATTCAAGTAATGTCCTTTGATTTCACCTGTTTCGGCCTGTGCTTTATAAAGAGCTTCGGCACAAAATAGGAAACGGTCTCTCCAACGCATAAAGGGTTGTGAATTCACGTTTTCATCATCTTTGGTAAAATCAAGTCCACCGCGAAGACATTCATAAACTGCTCGACCGTAGTTTTTAGCAGATAACCCCAATTTAGGTTTAATAGTGCATCCCAATAGGGGACGACCATACTTGTTTAATTTATCTCTCTCGACCTGGATACCGTGAGGCGGTCCTTGGAAAGTTTTTATATAAGCAACAGGGATTCGCAAATCCTCCAAACGTAGAGCACGCAGAGCTTTGAACCCGAATACGTTACCCACAATGGAAGTAAACATGTTAGTAACAGAACCTTCTTCAAAAAGGTCTAAGGGATACGCTACATAACAAATATATTGATTTTCTTCTCCAGCAACAGGCTCGATGTGGTAGCATCGTCCTTTGTAACGATCAAGACTAGTAAGTCCGTCGGTCCATACAGTTGTCCATGTACCAGTAGAAGATTCGGCAGCTACTGCAGCCCCTGCTTCTTCAGGTGGAACTCCGGGTTGAGGACTTACTCGAAATGCTGCCAAGATATCAGTATCTTGGGCTTCATACTCAGGAGTATAATAAGTCAATTTATAATCTTTAACACCAGCTTTAAATCCAACACTTGCTTTTGTCTCTANCAGCTTTAAATCCAACACTTGCTTTAGTCTCTGTTTGTGGTGACATAAGTCCCTCCTTACAACTTCAATTTTTAATCTTTACAACCAAGCAACAAGGTCTACTCGACATAAACTTAAACTAGGCCTTAATGAAACCAGAAATCTTTCAGAAAATTTTCAATTAATATTATCAACTAATCAAAACGGTTCGTTAATAGACTATGCTATGTATTTGATTTGCCAAATACATCATTATTGTATACTCTTTCCTATATATGGCGCAACCCAACCGTAACCCTTGTTTTTCAAGTTTCTAATTTATTACCCCTATTTTGAATTGAAAGAACTCAAAAATTTGTAATTTACCCTTGACATCGGTATATGTTGTATATGTATATCCTAGATGTGAAAATATCAAAAATTTTATCATTAAAAGGTAAAAAAATAGGCTAGACATAAATCCCTATATTAAATATGAACTAAGTCTCAGTTCGATAGAAATAATGAATCATAAAACAAATAAAGTTTAGAGTTCGGGTTTGATTTCCGTCGATAATATAGAAATAGAAAATATTATCTATAATGAAATGCAAATAAAAGACTTTATCAGGATTTGATTTTAGTTCATTGGTCAGTTCAGTGGATTGAACTTGAAATTTAATTCATTGAAATAGAATAATTCAAAAAAGGAAACAATTGAATTGGATTCATTTGGATGGTACCAACATAATGGATTGCTAACTGCTATTTCTTATTTAATTAATTGATCAATTTGCTATTGGATGTTTTTTTTTGGATTCGATAATTTCAATTTCGCAAAAATTTTCGACATACTTTACTATATATTATGAGAATCAATCCTACTAATTCTTGTCCTGGAGTTTCCACACTTGAAAAAAAAAAATCCGGGCGTATCGCTCAAATTATTGGTCCGGTACTGGACGTAGCCTTTCCTCCGGGCAAGATGCCGAATATTTATAACGCTTTAGTAGTTAAGGGTCGAGATACTGCTGGTCAATCAATTAATGTAACTTGCGAGGTACAACAATTATTAGGAAATAATCGAGTTAGGGCTGTAGCTATGAGTGCTACAGACGGTCTAACGCGAGGAATGGAAGTTATTGACACAGGAGTTCCTTTAAGCGTTCCAGTCGGCGGAGCAACTCTTGGACGAATTTTTAACGTGCTTGGGGAGCCTGTTGATAATTTAGGTCCCGTAGATACTCGCACAACATCTCCTATTCATAGATTTGCACCCGCCTTTACACAGTTAGATACAAAATTATCTATTTTTGAAATAGGAATTAAAGTAGTAGATCATTTAGCCCCTTATCGCCGTGGAGGAAAAATCGGACTATTTGGGGGAGCAGGAGTGGGTAAAACAGTACTCATTATGGAATTGATCAACAACATTGCAAAAGCTCATGGGGGCGTATCCGTATTTGGCGGAGTAGGTGAACGTACTCGTGAAGGAAATGATCTTTACATGGAAATGAAAGAATCCGGAGTTATCAATGAACAAAATATTCCAGAATCAAAAGTGGCTTTAGTCTACGGTCAAATGAATGAACCGCCAGGGGCGCGTATGAGAGTTGGGTTGACTGCCTTAACTATGGCGGAATATTTCCGAGATGTTAATGAACAAGATGTACTTCTATTTATTGACAATATCTTTCGTTTCGTCCAAGCAGGATCTGAAGTATCCGCCTTATTGGGCAGAATGCCTTCCGCTGTAGGCTATCAACCTACTCTTAGTACTGAAATGGGTTCGTTACAGGAAAGAATTACTTCGACAAAGGAAGGGTCCATAACGTCGATTCAAGCAGTTTATGTACCTGCAGACGATTTGACCGATCCCGCTCCTGCCACGACATTTGCACATTTAGATGCTACTACCGTACTATCAAGAGGGTTGGCCGCCAAGGGGATCTATCCAGCGGTGGATCCCTTAGATTCAACATCAACTATGCTCCAACCTAGGATCGTTGGCGAAGAACATTATGAAATTGCGCAAAGAGTTCAAGAATCTTTACACTNCTTTACAACGTTACAAAGAACTTCAGGACATTATAGCTATCCTTGGGTTGGACGAATTATCTGAAGAAGATCGTTTAACGGTAGCAAGAGCACGAAAAATTGAGCGTTTCTTATCCCAGCCTTTTTTCGTAGCAGAAGTATTTACAGGCTCGCCGGGAAAATATGTCGGTCTAGTAGAAACAGTTAGAGGGTTTCAATTGATCCTTTCCGGAGAATTAGACGGTCTTCCTGAGCAGGCTTGTTATTTGGTAGGTAAAATCGACGAAGCTACCGCGAAAGCTATGAACTTAGAAATGGAGAACAAATTAAAGAAATGACCTTAAATCTTTGTGTACTGACTCCTAATCGAAGTGTTTGGAATTCAGAAGTAAACGAAATCATTTTACCTACTAATAATGGCCAAATTGGCGTATTACCAAACCATGCTCCTACTACCACAGCAGTAGATATAGGGATTTTAAGAATACGCCTTAACGACCAATGGTTCACAATGGCTCTGATGGGCGGTTTTGCTAGAATAGGCAATAATGAGATCACTATTTTAGTAAATGAGGCTGAGAGGGGTAGTGACATTGATCCACAAGAAGCTCAGGAAACTCTTGAAATAGCAGAAGCTAACTTGAGAAAGGTAGAAGTAAAGCGACAAGTAATTGAAGCAAATCTAGCTCTCAGACGAGCTAGGACACGAGTAGAAGCTAGCAATACGATTTCGTAACCAGTGAGTGCGTCCAAATAATCAAAAGAAATTATGTTTCTACAACTTTCGAATTTCTATATAGAAAATATTATACATATCTTCTTTAGTATTTTATTTGATTCAATCAACAAAATACAAATAGAAATAGGAAAATAGAAATAGGATTAGAATTCTGATACAACAAAAAAAAAAACGAAATAGAAAGATTTTTCATTAAGATAATAATTTTAATAATCCGAGGGTAAGTATAAAAACTTATTAGATACCGGAGTGAAGGGTATCTAATAGGTTTTACCTACTATTGGATTTGAACCAATGACTCTTGCCGTATGAAAGCAATACTCTAACCACTGAGTTAAGTAGGTCTTTTAGCATTACAAGGAGGACTAAATAAAATAATCTCATAGATTGATTATAAATCCAATATTGCTTATAACCAATATCAATCAAACAANCCAATATTGCTTATAAGCAATATCAATCAAACAGATGGAAGAGTGCATCGGGGAATATTTATCTTGACAAGAAATTATCTACATGCTAAAATATGAAACATAAGCACAAGGGCTATAGCTCAGTTAGGTAGAGCACCTCGTTTACACGTGCGCTAATGTTTTTCAAGGGAGTTCGTCATGCAATCAAAAAATTTTTTCTCTTTTTGATAAATCGATGTCTTACTCTATGATTTTGAGGAAATAAAACAAGAGAACAATAGCCTGACAATTAGTTCTAGTTCGGTCCGATTCAAGATTTAGTTAAGTTACCAAATAGAACCCGCTATTGATTTGAAATCTTGATAGGGTGAATACCCCATCCTATTCAATGCTAGGCATAATGAGTATAAGGGCCTCAAAAATCTCTTTTCGTCCTATGAACTTTAAGGTGTATGAAGTTTCATATTGTATTTTTAATTTTAAGAAGAACGACAGAGACTCCATTTCATTTTAAAATTGATCTAGGCCAAAGGCAAACCTACGTCAAGATACCTCTTCCTTGAAACACTTTGGTAGTGCTTTTGAATCAAAGTTCAATTAAATAAAATAATGAAAATGAATCGGGGCACATGGAACCATTTTCCTTCTATTAAGAAACAATATGGTGGACTAACTGATAGTTATATCAGTTAATGAAAGAGCCCAATGCAAAAAAAATGCATGTTGGGTCTTTGAAACAGTTCAAATCATTTTGAGAAGAATCAGTTTGATCTGTTTTACCGAGAAGGTCTACGGTTCGAGTCCGTATAGCCCTACTAAATTTATATATCATTCGAATTAATAATTGAATTCCAACCTAGCTAACCAACTACAATTGAATAAGTGGATTTAGGAACACCTTACTTACATGATTTGTTTTCTAGAATTGGATTTGTAGACAAACCCGGGTTTGAAAAAGAGTTTTTCTTTGGTAAATTGGAAACAAAACATTGTAAAAAAACTTTTTGTCTTACCTATCAAAACACAAAACAAGTAATCTTTTCTTCTACAATCAATAAAAATTCTTTCGCTCGAATTCAATTTGAAATTTTTTTTATTTGTTTAGTAAAAAAAAAATTGCTGTGAAAGTGAGAAAGTTTTATTTGTATATGTATAAGATAAAAACAATAATATAGATCTATACTAGAAAACTAGAAGTCATTCTATAGAATTCTAATTAATATTTCTATATAATATAATTCAAGGTGGAATGGAAAACAAAATCAAAAAAAAGGATTTCAGCACTCTTGAAATGAAACCCATCCCGCACGCAGGAAACAAACGAAACTCAGTTAGGCAGTTTACTCAAAATGAATTAATGAATTGTTGTTTTGACTAAAAAGTTATGGATAACTTGACAATTCCAATTTGAATCAACTAATTCGACATATTTCCTACATTCATAAGGAGTCTGTCTATGTTTCTACTTTATGAATATGATATTTTCTGGGCATTTTTAATAATATCAAGTGTTATTCCTATTTTACCATTTCTATTTTCCGGAATTTTAGCTCCGAGTAGTAAAGGACCCGACAAACTATCTAGTTACGAATCGGGTATAGAACCTATGGGGGATGCTTGGTTACAATTTCGAATCCGTTATTATATGTTTGCTCTAGTTTTTGTTGTTTTTGATGTTGAAACGGTTTTTCTTTATCCATGGGCAATGAGTTTCGATATATTGGGTGTATCCGTATTTATAGAAGCTTTGATTTTCGTGCTTATCCTAATTGTTGGTTTAGTTTATGCCTGGCGAAAAGGAGCATTGGAATGGTCTTAATCTCCGAATATTCCGACAATAAAAAGAAAAAAAGAAAAAACAATAAGATTGAAACAGTTATCAATTCCATGGAGTTTCCACTACTTGATCGAATAGCCCAAAATTCAGTTATTTCAACTACATCAAATGATCTTTCAAATTGGTCAAGACTCTCAAGTTTATGGCCGCTTCTCTACGGTACTAGTTGTTGTTTCATTGAATTTGCTTCATTAATAGGATCGCGATTCGACTTTGATCGCTATGGACTGGTACCAAGATCGAGTCCTAGACAAGCGGACCTAATTTTAACAGCTGGTACCGTAACAATGAAAATGGCACCTTCTTTAGTAAGATTATATGAGCAAATGCCTGAACCAAAATATGTTATTGCTATGGGAGCCTGTACAATTACAGGGGGGATGTTCAGTACCGATTCTTATAGTACTGTTCGAGGGGTCGATAAACTAATTCCCGTGGATGTCTATTTACCGGGATGCCCGCCTAAACCGGAAGCAGTTATAGATGCTATAACAAAACTTCGTAAAAAAATATCTCGAGAAATTCATGAAGATAGAATTAAGTCTCAACAGAAAAATCGATGTTTTACTATCAATCATAAGTTTCGGGTTGGGCGTCGTATTCATACCGGAAATTATGATCAAGGCTTACTATATAAATATAAATCTCCATCTACTTCAGATAATCCTACTGAAACATTTTTAAAGNTACCGGAAATTATGATCAAGGCTTACTATATAAATATAAATCTCCATCTACTTCAGAGATTCCTACTGAAACATTTTTCAAATACAAAAGTTCGGCATCTTCTCCAGAATTTGTGAATTAATAAACAAACAAGATTCTTTTTTGCAATTGAAAACAGCCGGTCAATTTTCATAAATTTCATCGTATCGTAAAATAAATGTAAAATATTTATACAAATAAAAAAAAAAGGGAGATGGAAACAAGATGCAGGGACGTTTGTCTGCCTGGCTAGTCAAACATGGACTAGTTCATAGATCATTGGGCTTCGATTACCAAGGAATAGAGACTTTACAAATAAAATCTGAAGACTGGCATTCCATTGCTGTTATTTTATATGTATATGGTTACAATTATTTACGTTCCCAATGTGCTTATGACGTAGCGCCGGGCGGACTGTTAGCTAGTGTGTATCATCTTACGAGAATAGAGTACGGTGTGGATCAACCGGAAGAGGTA
The DNA here is from genome assembly GCA_016808085.1 of Suaeda aralocaspica. Classification (NCBI taxonomy): domain Eukaryota; kingdom Viridiplantae; phylum Streptophyta; class Magnoliopsida; order Caryophyllales; family Amaranthaceae; genus Suaeda; species Suaeda aralocaspica. The sequence goes on along the minus strand of PYUH01000311.1, from coordinate 204,848 downwards.
TGCATAAAAGTATTTGCTCCGAGGGGGAATCCTAGAATTCCGTCAATTTTCTGGGTTTGGAAAAGCGCGGATTTTCAAGAACGGGAGTCTTATGATATGTTGGGAATCTCGTATGATAATCATCCACGTCTGAAGCGTATTTTAATGCCCGAAAGTTGGATAGGATGGCCCTTACGTAAGGATTATATTGTTCCCAATTTTTATGAAATACAAGAGGCTTTTTGAATGATAAGAGACTTATTTTCACTTCTACAACATCAGATATCTAAAGACTATTCAGATAGATGTTCTGTCNCAGATATCTAAAGACTATTTAGATAGATGTTCTGTTCTAGATCAAACAGAGTAACTCATGTCCCACCGGTATTCCATTATGGATATAAAAAAAGAAAAGACAAATTAATAATTCATTGAGATCCTCAAAACTTTTGGATGAACTAAGAACTGATAGAATGAGCTAAAAAGTTATGTATCACGAATTTTTGATCACATATCCATCAATTAATTATTTAAAATTAGACGTATTCCAATAATTCATATCNTCATTCGGGCCTTTCAATTCATAAATGCGGATCTCGGACCTATTAATGGGGATATTCCCGAAACTCACAAAGAAAAAAGGAAGTGAGTTAGACAAAAAGAGAAGCAACTTCGACAAAAAGAAACGAAGTGACTTAGACAAAAAGAAATGAAGTGACTTAGACAAATCTTTTTTGTCAATAACCTCAGACCAATTAATCGAATATTGATTAATACGTAATCGATCGAACACTACTTGAAAACGGCTCTTCTGCTCAGAAACGAAATGTTCCAAATGTTTTTGGAAATTCTTGCTCCCATTGAACCATTTGTATCTATATGCATCAGGATCCCGATTCATATATCTCTCGGTTCGAGAAAAAAAAAAAAGAGGATCGAACCATTTCTTCTAACTCTTTTTCAAATTCGATAAACGTTGGTTGATCGTATATTTCCTTATAGTTCTAATAGTTCTATGATTCAGAGTATCGTTTCCTATTTGATCCCTTTGAATTCCATATGCGAAGCTGCGATCGGATCTATTCATTAAAAAGAATCGATTCAATACATTTCTGGAGATCCGAAAAAAATGGGTTCGGATCCTTCGATAAAAAGATTCAATCTCTTCATAAAAAATAGGAGATAGAACCAATAAAGATTTCTTTTTCGATTCATCCCTGGAGTTGAATACCTCATTCAAGAATTGTTTTTGCTCCAATCCGCAGGAATCAATAGAAAAGGCAAATCCCTTATGATACACCAGATCCGGCTCGGTTATTGATAGAGTGAATAGATCTGCCATTTCTTGAAATTTCTCTTCGAATTCAAAATCGTGGTGTAATATGTATCCCCCCCTGTTTCGGTCATGGAATAGATGAAATAAGTAAAAAAATGAATTTTTGTTCAAGAATGAAATATTATCGGAACTGTCCATATCCGGTTCATCCTTCGGAACCATATCACATCCCGGATCTGATGAAATAGGATGAATTGAGACGGTATTTTGTAAATACTTGATTATCTTGAATATATTAACCATTTCTTTATTTTCCGATCGCCTGGAAGAGGCAAAAGAAACATCTTGTTGTTTCTTCAACAATTTCTGATATCGAGTGGACCTCTCAGTAGGATTTGAACCCAGATGAAGTTCTGACCATCTGCCAGAGAAAAAAGAACGAGAGGAATAGCCAGAAAGGCATTTCGGGAATCGGTCTGATTCTATCTCTGTTCCTTCCGTTTGAAGAAAGGAAGGATCCCGAAGAATCGATCTTTCTTTTAGTTGTTGAATCTCTCTGATTAATGTGTCATATTCCGAATCCGCATTACTAATGGAATCCAAACGATCTCTAGATTGATCAGAAGATTCTTTCAATTGGACGGTTTCATTAGATATCTTACAACTAGAATCCCTCTTTTTTCCTTTTGGAAGATAGAGGAGCGAAACAACCAGCCTATTGATATTGGAAGACCCAAAGGATTTTTCCAATGTATCATTTCTGGATCCAATGGAATTCGTAGGTATAGGAAGAAGCCCTATCAAATAGAGATTTTTTCTTTCGACCATATTTCGATTGGTAATACGATATATAAGGACCCCTGCCACAAAGAGTACTACACCCTTGATCGTGAAATATCGATTTCTTGTTAAACCCTGTAAATTGAAATTGCGTGAAAGTAGGATACTCCAAACTCGGGGGTCAAAGAGTTTTATAAAACGTTCTTGGTGGAAAAAAATGTGAATGAAAGATCCCGCTGAATTGAATTGGGTCCATGAATCTAAGAAATAGTGAGAATTCTTAATCTCTCTCAATATCTCTCTCAATTCGAAAATCCAGGATTTGAATTGATGTCCTTTTTTTGATGTCATTGATGGTTGATTCCTCCTAAATTGCATTGATTTATCCTAAAGATTTCATTTCAATTGGAATTTGGTTATTCACCATGTACGAGGATCCCATCCCCACTAAGCATCCATGGCTGAATGGTTAAAGCGCCCAACTCATAATTGGCGAATTCGTAGGTTCAATTCCTACTGGATGCACTCCAATGGGACCCTCCAATAAGCCTATTGGAATTGGTGTGGTATATTCATATCATAACATATGAACAGTAAGAACTAGCATTCTTATTGAAACTCATATCATAGGGAAGAAAGTAGATTTATGGATGGAATCAAATATGCAGTATTTACAGACAAAAGTATTCGGTTATTGCGGAAAAATAAATAGACTTCTAATACGGAAATACGGAAATAAAGCATTGACTTTGTAATAGCTATGAATAGTCATCGACTCCTGGGAAAAGGTAGAAGAATGGGACCGGGACATACAATGCATTACAGACGTATGATCATTACGCTTCAATTGAGTTATTCTATTCCACCTCTTAGAAAGAAAAGAACTTAAATCAAAAATCAAAATACTTATTAGCATGGCGATACATTTATACAAAACTTCTACCTCGAGCACACGCAATGGAGCCGTAGACAATCAAGTGAAATCCAATTCACCAAATAATTTGATCTATGCACAGCATCATTGTGGTAAAGGGCGTAATGCCAGAGGAATCATTACCGCACGGCATAGAGGAGGAGGTCATAAGCGTCTATACCGTAAAATCAATTTTCGACGGAATGAAAAAGACATATATGGTAGAATCGTAACCATAGAATACGATCCTAATCGAAATGCATACATTTGTCTCATACACTATGGGGATGGTGAGAAGAGATATATTTTACATCCCAGAGGGGCTATAATTGGAGATACCGTTGTTTCTGGTACAGAAGTTCCTATAAAAATGGGAAATGCCCTACCTTTAACCGATATGCCCTTAGGCACGGCCATACATAACATTGAAATCACACTTGGAAAGGGTGGACAATTAGCTAGAGCAGCGGGTGCTGTAGCGAAACTGATTGCAAAAGAGGGGAAATCGGCCACATTAAAATTACCCTCTGGGGAGGTCCGTTTGATATCCAAAAACTGCTCAGCAACAGTCGGACAAGTGGGGAATGTTGGAGTGAACCAGAAAAGGTTGGGTAGAGCCGGATCTAAGCGTTGGCTAGGTAAGCGTCCTGTAGTAAAAGGTTGGGTAGAGCCGGATCTAAGCGTTGGCTAGGTAAGCGTCCTGTAGTAAGAGGAGTAGTCATGAAAAAACCCCACAACCCCTTGGGGTTATCTTGCACTTGGAAGAAGAAGTAGAAAAAGGAATAAATATAGTGATAATTTTATTATTCGTCGAGGTAGTAAATAGGAAAGAAAATGAAAATAGAATTAGTTTCTTCGTCTTTACATAAAAAAATAGAAAATTTTAGGAGTAATTAACTGTGACACGTTCACTAAAAAAAAATCCTTTTGTAGCGAATCATTTATTAAGAAAAATTGAGAAGCTTAACACAAAGGCGGAAAAAGAAATAATAGTAACTTGGTCACGGGCATCTACCATTATACCCACAATGATTGGCCATACGATTGCTATCCATAATGGAAGAGAACATTTACCTATTTACATAAAAGATCGAATGTTGGGTCATAAATTAGGAGAATTTGCACCAACTTTAAATTTCCGGGGACACACAAAAAACGATAATAAGTCTCGTCGTTAAGTTAATTAAGTTAATATAATAAATAGAAAATATAGATACTTAACATTTTTTAATGGAGGTAAACTTTATGGGTTTTTTAATAAAAACGAAGACTTTTCTTTTCTTTGTATGTACCAGTGGCGTCTAGAAGAAGAGTACCAGTCATGGAAGCCAGATGAAATAACTACTCGGGGCCAATATATATCGATGTCTGTTGACAAAGCACGAAGAGTAATTGATCAGATCCGCGGGCGTTCCTACAAAGAAACACTTATGATATTAGAACTCATGCCCTATCGCGCATGTTACCCCATTTTTAAATTAATTTATTCGGCAGCAGCAAATGCTCGGCACAATAGAAGATTCAAGAAAGCAAATTTAATTATTAGTAAAGCCGAAGTTAATAAAGGTACTACCATGAAAAAATTAAAACCACGAGCTCGAGGACGTAGTTATCTAATAAAAAAACCTACCTGTCACATAACTATTGTATTAAGAGATATAACTTTCTTTGATGAATATGACAAATTTATAGAAAGTCTAATTCCAATTGATGTACTAATTTCCTTACGTACTAGACCTAAAGATAGACGAATAAAATTTCTGTCTGGTCGTTATCTACAAAAGTATAGATTAAAGACTTTATTCTACCGTCTAGGTCTCGTTTAAAATAAGTATGATGGGGTAATATGGGACAAAAAATAAATCCACTTGGTTTCAGACTTGATACAACCCAAAGTCATTATTCCCTTTGGCTTTCAGAACCAAAAAACTATTGGGAAGGTCTACAAGAAGATCAAAAATACGAGATTGTATTAAAAATTATGTATAAAAAAATACAAAAACATATTCATCTTCAGGTGTCGAAGGAATTCAAAAAAGCATTGATTTGATAGAAGTAATAATCCAACAAGTAATAATCCATATGGGATTTCCAAATTTATTAATAGAAAAAAAACCACAAGGGGTTGAAGACTTAAAAAGAAATGTACAAAAAGAATTAAATTGTGTGAACCGAAAACTCAATATTGCGATTACAAGAATTGAAAAACCTTATGGGAACCCTAAAATTCTTGCCGAATTTCTAGCCGGACAACTAAAGAATAGAGTCTCGTTTTAAAAAGCAATGAAGAAGGCTATCGAATTAACTGAACAAGCTGACACAAAATGAATTCAAATTCAAATTGCAGGTCGTACCGATGGAAAAGAAATTAAACGTATCGAATGGACAACAGAAGGTAGAGTTCCCCTACAAACCATTCGCGCGAAAATTGATTATTGTGCCTATACTGATCGAACTATTTACGGGGTTTTGGGTATCAAAAATTGGATATTTATAAATGAGGAATAAGAATTCTTGACTTGTCTTTCTGTTCCGATTTAACGTGTCGAACAAAAAATGAGAACTTTTTTCCTTTCCATCTAATCAATTCTAATTTTTAATCCCCTAAGGTTTAATAAAAATTTGATTGACCTTTTAATAAAATTGCTATGCTTAGTGTGTGACTCGTTGGTTTAAAATTAAAACTAAAAAAATGAAAGAACACATAGTACAAAATATGAACGACTAACTAAACTATAGAACTAATAACCAACTCATCGCATCACATTATCTGGATCCAAAGAAGCAGTCAAGATATGCTATTTTAGTCCTATCATTGTAGCAACTGAATTTTCTTTTGGCATAAAAAAAAAAGAAGGATAAAAGATACAGATAAATGGAAAGGTGAGAGAAAGAAAAAAATAGAACAAATAAAGATATAAGATTCCAATATGTTATGTAAGGTCTTTGTTTGAACTATCTTATAACAAAATGTAATAAAGCATTAATAAAGATTCACACATCATTATAGGATATGAATCTGTTCACAGAAAAAAAAGAACTTCGAGCCAATAACGACTAAGGGATTTGTCTCAAGAATAAATTTCATTAATAGCTCCGTTGTAGAATTCAGACCTAACCATTACATTAATCAAGAAGCGATGGGAACGATAGAACCCGTGAATACATAAGATTCAATTGAAAATGAATCTCGATGATTCATTGGGAAGGACGGCGGAACGAACATGAGACCCATTTATATTTTATGAAAAAGTATAAACGAGTCCTACAGTTGAAATAGATATTGAAAGAGTAAATATTCGCCCGCGAAAATTCATTTTTTTTTTCCTTTCAAATTCTTATTAAAAAAAAATATCTATACAAAAAGAAATAAAATAGATATTTAATATTGAGTCATCTATCCAAATAAAAAAAAAAAATATCTAATAAACTAGATGACTACGAAAGAATTTGTTAATTCAGTATCTTAATTCCATATATATCTTAATTATTAATTATATAAAAAGAAAATATTCAGTTTGAGATGAAATTTGAATTTTTTCATTCGCGAGGACCCGGATGAGAAGAAATTCTCATGTCCAGTTCTGTAGTAGAGATGGAATTACAAGAGAACCATCAACTATAACCCCAAAAGAACTAGATTTCGTAAACAACACAGGGGAAGAATAAAGGGAATATCTTATCGAGGTACTTGTATTTGCTTCATAAGGTATGCTCTTCAGGGACTTGAACCCGCTTGGATCACGTCAAGACAAATAGAAGCAGGGCGGCGAGCAATGACACGAAATGCACGTCGCGGTGGAAAAATATGGGTACGTATATTTCCTGACAAACCAGTTACAGCAAGACCCGCGGAAACCCGTATGGGTTCGGGAAAAGGATCTCCTGAGTATTGGGTAGCTGTTGTCAAACCTGGTCGAATACTTTATGAAATAAGCGGAGTAAAAGAAAACATAGCCCGAAGAGCTATTACAATAGCGTCATCGAAAATTCCTATACGAACTCAATTCATTATTTCAGGAAAAGAATAGAATTAAAGAAATGGATCTTTTGAAAAACAACAACTGGAAGTTTTTTTTTTGGACAAACAATATTTCTTTTTCACCTTTTGCATTTAGCAGTTATTTTGGTATTGAAAAAACAAATAAAAACAAAATATGATTCAACCTCAGACCCATTTGAATGTAGCAGACAACAGCGGGGCTAGAGAATTGATGTGTATTCGAATCGTAGGAGCTAGCAATCGTCAATATGCTCGTATTGGTGACGTTATTGTTGCTGTGATTAAAGAAGCAATACCCAATATGCCCTTAGAAAGATCGGAAGTGATCCGAGCTGTAATTGTACGTACCTGTAAAGAACTCAAACGTGACAATGGTATGATAATACGATATGATGATAATGCTGCAGTTATCATTGATAAAGAAGGAAATCCAAAAGGAACTCGCATTTTTGGTGCGATTGCCCGGGAATTGAGACAAAAATTTAGTAAAATAGTTTCATTAGCTCCTGAAGTATTATAAGATGAAACGCAGGGTATTTAAATGAACCCGTAGATTGTGTATCACGTATATACCTTTCATTTTTTATTTTACTATTAAAATAAAAAAATATGTTGATTATATCAAATTGTGGGGACACCACGAATTTTAGTTCATTATGGGTAGGGAAACTGTTGCTGATATAATAACTTCTATACGAATTGCGGAGATGAATAGAAGAGGAACACTTNCTGATATAATAACTTCTATACGAAATGCGGAGATGAATAGAAAAGGAACACTTCGAATAGTATCTACTAACATCACCGAAAATCTTGTTAAAATACTTTTACGCGAGGGATTTCTCGAAAATGTGAGAAAACATCAAGAAAGAAACAACTATTTTTTGGTTTTAACTCTACGACATAAACAAAATAAGAAAGAGTCTTATAGAAAAACTTTCTATTTAAAAAGGGTCAGTCGACCTGGTCTACGAATCTATTCTAGCTATAAACAAATTCCCCGAATTCTAGGTGGAATGGGAATTGCAATCCTTTCTACCTCGCGAGGTATAATGACGGATCGGGAGGCTCGATTAGAAGGAATTGGCGAAGAAATTTTATGTTGTATATGGTAATTCCTAGACTATCCGAATTGGACCCAAAATTTCATATTTGTGAACAAAAAAAGAGAATAGACGGCTTGTCTAAGTTTAATATCACTCTTCTATTAGTTGATCCTTTAAGGGGGTTTTGCCTGGAATGAAAGAACAAAAATGGATTTATGAAGGTTTGATTACTGAATCACTACCNTTTGATTACTTAATCACTACCAAATGGTATGTTCTGGGTTCGTTTAGATAATGAAGATCTGATTCTAGGTTATGTTTCCGGACGGATACGACGTAGTTCTATACGAATCCTACCGGGAGATAGAGTCAAGATTGAAGTAAGCCGTTATGATTCAACCAGAGGTCGTATAATTTATCGACTCCGCAACAAAGATTCGAACGATTAAGCAATTTTTAAACTTCAACACTCCTTTTTACAAGAATAAAACTAGAGGTTCCAAATATCAAGAAACTTTTTTCCTTCCAAGAAATAGATTCAAAATTTAAACTAAGGAATAACAAATATGAAAATAAGGGCTTCTGTTCGTCCAATTTGTGAAAAATGCCGACTGATTCGCAGACGAGGACGAATTTTCGTAATTTGTTCTAACCCAATACATAAACAACGACAAGGATAATAATTCTATTATTATACTGAAAACGAAAAGCAATTTTCTAAAAAAAAATTGCTAAAAAATTGGATTGGTGTAAAAAAATGAAGTATTTGTTTTGACATGAAATGGATATATCCATATATCTTTGACTCATATTTACGAGATGATAAAATATGGCAAAACTTATACCAAAAATTGGTTCACGTAGAAATGGACGTATTAGTTCGCGTAAAAGTGCACGTAAAATACCAAAAGGTGTTATTCATGTTCAAGCAAGTTTCAATAATACCATTGTGACTGTTACAGACGTACGAGGCCGAGTGGTTTCTTGGGCTTCTGCTGGTACTTGTGGATTTAGGGGTACAAAAAGAGGTACAACTTTTGCGGCTCAAACCGCGGTAGGAAATGATCTTCATACAGTAGTGGAACAAAGTATGCAACAGGAAGAAGTTAAGATAAAGGGTCCCGGTCTCGGATGGGACGCATCTTTACGGGCTATTCGTAGAAGCGGTATACTATTAAGTTTCGTACGAGACGTCACTCCTATGCCACATAATGGCTGTAGACCCCCTAAAAAACGCCGCGTGTAGAAATAAGAATTGAAAGGATTTCAAGAGAAATAATAAATGATTCAAAAATATGATGAATTTTTCAAAATATTACTATGGTTCGAGAGAAAATAATAGTATCTACTTTACTACAGTGGAAGTGTGTCGAATCAAGAACGGATAGTAAATGTCTGTATTATGGACGTTTTATTCTCTCTCCACTTATGAAAGGTCAAGCGGATACAATAGGCATTGCAATGCGAAGAGCATTACTTGGAGAAATAGAAGGAACATGTATCACACGTGTAAAAATTGATAAACTACCACATGAATACTCTACCATAATAGGTATTCAAGAATCAGTACACGAAATTTTAATGAATTTGAAAGAAATAGTCTTGAGAAGTAATTTATATGGAACTTGTGAGGCATCTATTTGTATTAAAGGTCCCAGATGTGTAACTAATCAAGATATTATTTTGCCACCCTATGTAGAAGTAGTTGACAATACGCAACATATAGNCCACCCTATGTAGAAATAGTTGACAATACGCAACATATAGCTAGCTTGACGGAACCCATTGATTTATGTATTAGATTACAACTCGAAAGAAATCGCGGCTATCATAAAAAAGTGCCAAATAACTCTCAAGACGGAAATTATACTATAGATGCCCTATTCATGCCTGTTCGGAACGTGAATCATAGTATTCATTCTTATGGAAATGAAAAACAAGAGATACTTTTTCTCGAAATCTGGACAAATGGCAGTTTAACTCCGAAAGAAGCACTTTACGAAGCCTCACGGAATTTAATTGATTTATTTATTCCTTTTCTACAAGCAGAAGAAGAAAAATTACATTTAGAAGACAATCAACACAAAGTTTCTTTACCTTTTTTTACCTTTCACAATAGATTGGCTGATATAAAGGGAAAAAAAAATAGCATTGAAATCGATTTTTATTGACCAATTAGAATTTTCACCTAGGATCTACAATTGCCTCAAAAAATCCAATATACATACATTATTGGACCTTTTAAATAACAGTCAAGAAGACCTTTTTAAAATGGAACATTTTCGCATAGAAGATGTAAAACAAATATTTGGCACTCTAGAAAAGCATTTCCCAATTGAATTAAAAACTAAATAAAAGATGAAAAAATTGATTGAATTTTACAGAAGCACAATTTAATTGAATAGATGTATCTAGGGAAAATTCACTTTGAGGCGACTATTCCCTAGATACACACGTCGTGTTACTTCACAATTGAATCAATTTAAAAAAGACCTAAATTTAGGGATTTATCAATGGGCAATGTTACTCCAATGCCTAACCAAAGAGCCGCTACGGTACCAACCAAAAAGACAGTTGTAGCTACTGGACGACGAAATGGATTTTGGAATTTATTAACATTCTCTAAAAAAGGAACTGTTAATAATCCCGCAGGTACTGAAACCATTAAAAGAACGCCTAATAACTTATTTGGTACTGTACGAAGTATTTGAAATACAGGAAAAAAATACCATTCAGGTAATATTTCCAAAGGAGTCGCAAATGGATCCGCTGGCTCACCAATCATTGATGGTTCTAAAACTGCTAAGCCTACGTTACATGCAATAGTACCTAAAATTACTACAGGAAAAATATATAAAAGATCATTAGGCCATGCGGGCTCTCCATAATAATTATGCCCCATACCTTTCGCTAATTTAGCTCTTAATACAGGATCGTTCAAGTCAGGTTTTTTTGTTATTAGGATAGGTGAATTATTATCGATTCATCCCCCAAAAGAGCCGGACATGATAATTTTTCATCATCCGGCTCGAGCAAGAAGAAAAAGAACCAAATGGATCCATAACATAATATATATATCTTATCCATAGAAAAGGTTCCCTGTAAGAACCTTTTTGTTAAATCTCCCTTTCCGAAGTTGTAATTATCCGTGGAAAAAAAAAATCCCGCTCTTACATTTCTAAATAAGCGCTCAACACCCAAATAGGCTTAGAAAGTTGATCATGATCAAAGGCTTTTTGGGTCGTCTCATACCTTGTGATTGCTGTTTAGCCCAAAAATAGTTTGGAGACTCAATTTTCTAGAAAATCTAGAATTACATATATTACAAATAAAGGGTTTACTTGTTACTAATATAGCCTAGTCTCTATTATTCTTTAGATCCCTTGTTTCACTCCGATAGTATCATACATAGATCAAGTCAATGCAGAGGAAATGAATGCATTTCAATACTATCAAAATCACACATTTGCCTGGATCTTACGAAGCCTGTTCATGCATGACATGATTCAGGGTTGATCATAGAATAGGTTCTCTTCAAATGAACTAATTTATCCTCTGTATAGGACTTACTTATATGGAGGTTGGTTGGACAAAAGAAAAGACACATTAGATTATGAATTTCAATGTGGCAGAAAGAGACATATACCTGCACGGCCTAATCAATAGTGCAAGTCACACACTCCCATAATCCATTTTCATTTCAGAGAATTACCTTCAACTAGTGATGTTATGTTAAATAACTAAATAAAAAATTATGAAGTTGAAGGAAAATGTCCAGATACATGGATTCTTATTTTCAATAATCCATACATGTAGCAATGAAAAACTATTGGTCTTCCCTCAAGTGAGAAATGATTGATTAAAAATATCTATAATATACCCTTTTGATTCTATAAGGGTCCAGAAATGCCTTGTTTACGTATCATTAGAAAGTGCATTAACATAAATACAGCAGTAAGAAGAGGCAATACAAAAGTATGTAAGCTATAAAAACGAGTCAAAGTGGATTGTCCCACACTAGCACTTCCACGTAATAACTCTACCAAAGGCAATCCTATTACAGGAATAGCTTCCGGGACACCTGTTACAATTTTTACTGCCCAATAACCAATTTGGTCCCAAGGTAAAGAATAACCAGTTACACCAAACGATGCGGTCAATACAGCCAAAACCACGCCTGTAACCCAAGTCAATTCGCGTGGTTTTTTAAACCCGCCAGTGAGATACACACGAAATACATGGAGGATCATCATTAGAACCATCATACTTGCCGACCATCGATGAACTGATCGTATTAACCAACCAAAGTTAGCTTCAGTCATTATATATTGAACAGAAGCAAAAGCTTCAGTAACGGTTGGACGATAGTAAAAAGTCATAGCAAACCCTGTAGCTACTTGTACTAAAAAACAAGTAAGCGTAATTCCTCCTAGACAATAAAATATGTTGACATGAGGAGGAACATATTTACTAGTTATATCATCCGCGATCGCCTGAATCTCGAGACGTTCTTCGAACCAATCATAGACTTTATTGAGATAGATAAATTATGAACCCCCCCAAGAACTGTACGTGAGACTTTCATCTCGTACAGCTCAAGCAGACCCACCAAAATAGTGATTAATGCTGATTTCAATTTCAAAATAGAACTTCTTAATCCCCTATTTTTTCAGAATATAGAAAAGAATAGAAATCTGCGAGTTCTTCTTTGTAGTGGTAATGCCAAAATATCAAGTCGGCTCATTCGTCTTTTTTCTTTATTATTACTACAGGCCTCTTGAATATTCTCTTTTCCTTTTTTCTTTTATTTTCCATTTTTTTATAATGCGGCTTTTTGCTTTTTTTTCATTGATAGGAATTTCTCTTGTTAAGACCCTAGGGATTGATGAACCCACAGATTCGTACTAAAACCACGATCATTTCATAAAAAAACCCAAAGCTAAGCACAATGATTCTTTGAGTAAGAATCATTGGATCTTCACTTATTCAATCAATAAGATAGTTATTATGACTAATAATATAAAAAAATTTGTTTGTTGGTTAAAGAAAATAGATATAAATTAAGGAATTTGTAACTTTAAAAATCTTTCGATTTATAACTTATCATTTTTCTTTGAAAAGAAATTTTTTTGAATCCGATTTCGAGGTTTGAATATTAAATATGAATCATAGGTCAAATATGTCTTGATCTATTTTATTTGAACTATTCCGTGTTTCAAATATCAAAAGAAATATCAGACGAAGTAGAACCATCTCTATTAGGATAGATAAGATGACAGACTCTTTTTCTGTATTATCAATAGGATCAATTATAACAAGTCACACACTCATATTCCGGAAATACAGAAAGAAATTCCGCGATCGAACTACCAAAAGGGAAGTTAGAAATAGAAAAAGGAATCCTAAAAATTCAGTTTCTATTGAAAAATTAGAACAGACTTTTGGATTTCATTTTGTTGTGGATTTAAGTCATTGAAATTCCATCCAGTAAAACGGAACAATTATAAATTTCTAAAATAATAGATAAGAATAGTGCAACTAATACCATTGCAACTCCCATCAAAGGAGTAGTTCCCCAACCAGGAGCTACTTTACCATATTCCGAATTCAACGGTTTCAATAAAACCCCTACGATAGTAAGTTTTCGACGAAATTTAGAACTATCCTCAACGTTTTGTGTAGCCATAAATCCGATTATATTCATTGAGATCTGTTGACTTTGTATACCATTCCATTGTAAATAAATTATTTTATAATAGATCCATTATGGTCTTAAAATTAGAAAAATTCTATAATAATGGAAACAGCAACCCTAATCGCCATCTTTATATCTGGTTTACTTGTCAGTTTTACTGGGTATGCTTTATATACCGCTTTTGGGCAACCCTCTCAACAACTAAGAGATCCCTTCGAGGAACACGAAGACTAATTGAAGTCATGAGCCTTCCTTCTCATAGGCTTGGCTCATGACTTCAATTGAGATAATGAAAAATCATTTCATCTTTTTAGTTTGAATTTTAGGGGGTTCCCTAAAAAAGATAGCGAAAAAAATTATCCCTAGAGTCGAGACTAATAGAAATGTATAAACCAATGCTTCCATAGATTCGATTGTGGTTGACAATTATAGCTTCCATACCTGTTTAATTTGGATTAGTTTCCCGATAATGATAAAAAAAAAAAGAGTAAAAAGGGGCGGTGATTCAAATAAAGATTGCGCTAGTATCCTATGTCAAATCAAAAACGAAATATAGGCAAAAAATAACAAAGCAATGTTGGATTAAACTCCTTGTCTTCTTGTAGTAGGATCCCCAATTTTTTGGAATGCGCCAAATTCGACTTGAAGATCCAAATCGGGGTCAATACCAGCAAAAACATCTCTGAACAGGGTTCTAGACCCATGCCAAATGTGCCCGAAAAAGAAGAGTAGGGCAAAGGAAGCATGTCCAAAAGTAAACCAACCTCTCGGACTACTACGAAAAACGCCATCTGATTTCAAAGTAGCACGGTCTAATTCGAAAATTTCACCCAATTGAGCACGTCTAGCATATTTTTTCACAGCAGCAGGATCGCTATAACTGACTCCGTTGAGTTCACCACCATAAAACTCAACAGTTACACCTACTTGTTCAACGCTATACTTAGATTCTGCTCTTCTAAAAGCAACATCAGCTCTAACAACTCTGTCCCCATCTATTAAAACAACCGGAAAGGTTTCAAAAAAAGTAGGCATGCGACGTACAAAAAGTTCATGTCCTTCTTTATCTCTAAAAACAGGGTGTCCTAACCATCCAACAGCTATTCCATCGCCGTTGTCCATTGAACCCGCCCTAAATAATCCTCCTTTCGCCGGATTATTCCCAATGTAATCATAAAAAGCCAATTTCTCAGGAATTTTCGACCAAGCTTCTGATAAACTTTGATTTTCGGCTAGCCCAGTACTTACTCGTCGGTATATTTCTTGCTGAAAGTATCCCTGATCCCATTGATAACGGGTGGGACCAAATAATTCGATCGGAGTAGTTGCTGAACCATACCACATAGTTCCGGCAACAACAAAGGCTGCAAAAAAGACATCAGCGATACTACTAGAAAGAACGGTTTCTATATTGCCCATACGTAATCCTTTATATAGACGTTGAGGCGGTCGTACACTAAGATGGAATAGACCAGCTAATATGCCTAATGTTCCTGCTGCAATATGATGCGAGGCTATCCCTCGTGGAACAAAAGGAANTTTGAAAAGAACAAAGGGTGGGGTATAACCGTCTTCAAACCGTTCAAAAAGATAACTAGTTAGGAAGTAAAAAAATATTTTGGGGATAGAGGGACTTGAACCCTCACGATTTTTAAAGTCGACGGATTTTCCTCTTACTATAAATTTCATTCTTGTCAGTATTGACATGTAGAATGGGACTCTATCTTTATTCTCGGGAGTGAATGATTTGATGAATGAATATTTGATTCTTTTTTCAATTCATTCACAAAAATTCTTCCCTTTTTTCCAATTCATAATATATATATTTTCTTTTCATATTCTCAATTTTTGTTTAGTGAGAATTTCTATTAAAGAATATAAAAAGAAAAAATATAAAAAAATTAGAAAAAAATACAAAATAGATTCGGGGTGTCATTAATCATTTGACATAGTATATTCTTCACCGTTTTTGGATTAGATAGAGTTTTGACGGAGGAATTTTTAGAACAACACAGTCAAACCAACCCCCTTTGTTAGAACAACTTCCTTTGAGTCTCTGCACCTATCCCTTTTTTCAAAAGAAAAAAAGAGTTGGCTCAGGATTACCCATTTTTCTTAATTCCAGGGTTTCTCTGAATTTGAAAGTTTTCACTTAGTAGGTCTCCATACTAAGGCTCAAGCCAATTAAGTCCGTAGCGTCTACCGATTTCGCCATATCCCCTTTTGTGTTTTTTTTGTTTTAAGATTAGGATCTCAGTGTAAGGTCCTTCCCTTTTTTTCTTCTTTCATCTCTACCGGACGTATATAGTTGAATTTTATTTGGTCTAATCATAAATGATTCTATCATTTCTGTAGCTACAATTCAATATGGATGTATATATACCATATATATCTTTCTCCCCGTTCATTTTACCACACAATTTGAAATACTCAAAGGGTCGATTCTTTGTTTTTCATCAGAGCCTATGAACGAATGAACGAAAGCTGAAGAATTTGTTATTATGATATGATCCGGAGTTCATCTTTATCCATTCTAATCTAATTTTTTTATTTTTTTTTTTAAGGGAGACCCTTAATAATTCTAATAAATAGATAGTTATTATAGATATAATGAAAATTTTCATAATTCATTTTGTTTTTGATTTGAAATGAATTTGAATCCACTAAAAATAGAATATAATTTCTAAATCGAATTGAAATCGAATCAAATTTTTTTTATACGAAAAACAGAATATACATAGAACATAGAAAGAAATAAACTAAATTCAATATTTATTTGAAATTCATAATCATAAAAGAATAAAAATGAAAAAGCCTAAACTAATTCGAAATGTATGTACAATTTCTGGAAGCCCGCTTAGCTCAGGGGTTAGAGCATCGCATTTGTAATGCGATGGTCATCGGTTCGATTCCGATAGCCGGCTTTTTCTATTTTTATTTATTCAATTTTTTTATTATATATTTTTTTGAAATCGGAGAATAAAGAAAAGAATAAGATTGCCTTTCTCTTCTTCAAAATGATCTATTATATCGTCGAAACTTCCTATTAGGAATCAAAAGAAAGAGTTTTTTCCTGATTTGTTCGGCCGAGATTGGATTGAACTATTTGCTTTTCTTTTTTTCTTTTTTACTTAACATTTTTTAATACAAAATATATAATATATAACTTAAAGGATTAATAAAAGGATTAATATATGATGTATATATAATCCATTGTATTATTCATTGTAATACAATACTTCATAGGATTTCGTTTCATTTATCATTTAGTTCAGTTTTAATTTCGTTTTTTTGTAAAATGGAATATAAATATTTATATATTTATTTTATATATTTTTAAAGAAAAAATAAAAAAAGTAAAGGAGTCTTTATGTCGCGTTACCGAGGACCTCGTTTCAAAAAAATACGCCGTTTAGGGGCGTTACCTGGACTAACTAAGAAACTAACTAATAAAAGGCCTAAAGCCGGAAGTGATCCTAGAAACCAATCACGTTCCGGGAAAAGATCTGAATATCGTATTCGTCTAGAAGAAAAACAAAAATTGCGTTTTCATTATGGTATTACAGAACGACAATTACTTCAATACGTTCGTATCGCCAGAAAAGCCAAAGGGTCAACAGGTCAGGTTTTACTACAATTACTTGAAATGCGTTTGGATAATATAATCTTTCGATTGGGTATGGCTCTGACTATTCCCGGAGCCCGCCAATTAGTTAACCATAGACATATTTTAGTTAACGGCCGTATAGTCGATATACCAAGTTATCGTTGCAAACCCCAAGATACTATTATGTCGAAGGATGACCAAAAATCCAAAGCTCTAATCCAAAATTCTCTTGATTCATCCCCCCGTGAAGAATTGCCCAACCATTTGACTCTTCACCCATTCCCATATAAAGGATTAGTCAATCAAATAATAGATAGTAAGTGGGTCGGTTTGAAAATAAATGAATTGCTAGTGGTAGAATATTATTCTCGTCAGACTTAGTCCGAAATAAAAGACAAAACAAGGGGTTCGGGCAATTTGGACCCTTTCTTGCGCCAAAGGAAAATGACTTAAGGTTTCAAGTTAGGGGTTTGATTCAGATTTTATCCCACTCATATATTCTATCTCGGCTTTTTCTATTTATGTATCATAGATTGACAAAAAATTTCACTCATTTCTTTCAAGTATTTTTCCTATCATAGCAATTTGAAAAAAGAACAAAAAATGATCTAACTCTTATGTTCTAATATCTAATCTAATATAGAGTATTTCTTATTATTTGATTTGTTACAGTTCGGAATGTTGGCGGATTTAATTAGGCGAAAGTACGGAAAGAGAGGGATTCGAACCCTCGGTAAACAAAAGCCTACATAGCAGTTCCAATGCTACGCCTTGAACCACTCAGCCATCTCTCCTACACAATAATTATGACTCCGAAACCGAAAAAATAGCGAGACATTTAATATGTTCGTATTTCTATTACTTTTCGTTTCCAAACAAAAATAGAAGAGTAATAGAATCTTTTTTCTAAGAAATATTTCCTCGCAAGTTTTTCCTTGTGAAAGGATAAAATATATATTGATTCATATAAAATGATGTGCCTATCCTTTAAATGAATGCGATATTTTTTTCTATATATACCAGATTCGATCAATTAATTGAAACAAATCAACTGATTGATTTCTTTTTTTTAGACTATACGGTATTTGGAATAATTGGAATAAATAGAAGAAGTTATGAAGTTATTAAGTAGTAGTAAAAAATTTTTATCTTTATTGAAATTCTTTTGTTTGGAAATGAATCTGTTTTTATGTTAGTTCGTACTGTACAAATCCTTTTTTGTGTAATCGTTTTCCCACACGGGGTAATGAGAAGAATTTTCGAATGGATTGATACCTATGTCTAGATCGCGTATAAATGGAAATTTTATTGATAAGACCTTTTCAATTGTGGCCAATATTTTATTACAAATAATTCCGACAACCTCAGGAGAAAAAGAGGCATTTACCTATTACCGAGATGGTGTGAGTTGAATTTCTTTATTATTCAGTTTCTTTTTACTGCTTCTAGTTTTAGGAGAAAGCCACGTGATTCGGGATAGAAAGAACAAATATTCTTTTTCCATATTTTAAGAAATAAACCTACGCTTGTTGAAGGTGAAGTTTGTTTAGAATGTTTAGAAATAGAACAATTCCTTCTGTCGTGTATCCCCGATTGATGCAACCTCGGATACTATGCTTCAATTATTAATTTGAATTTAGTATTGAGCGAAAGGTTACACCTTTTTGTTTTGTATTACAGGTCAATCCTACTTCCTAGTAATAGAGTACCAACAGGCGGCATAAGGGAAGACGCACTACACCTAGCAATCAACAATACGAAAACTTTGTTAAAAATTCCTTAACCTAACCTCTCTCTTTCTTTTGATTGGGACTAAGAATAATGGTTGGGACAACAAACATCCATCTCGTTCGTATTTTGGATACCCATATAACCATCGAAGACTGTTGAAGTGACTATTTCCTGGAAATTAGGGGGCGTTGAGGACAAAGAAATTGTTGGAGTTATCCTTTCTATTTAGTATTAAAATATTCGATTCTAGTAAAAGCTCTTGCGCAAGAAGGTTGGCTAGAGATTTTTTGTAAAAACACTAGCCCCGCTCAGTTTATAATGAGAATGTTTTAATCCTTTTTGATTATATTATTCCATTTATTTTGAATTCTCATTATGTATAGTAAGGGAGGAGCCGTATGAGGTGAAAATTTCACGTACGGTTCTGGAACGGAGATTCTTTGAATTGAATAACGACCGTAACGGATGTCAGCTCAATCCGAAGGAAATTATGCGGAAGCTTTACAGAATTATTATGAAGCTATGCGACTAGAAATCGATCCTTACGATCGAAGTTATATACTCTATAATATAGGCCTTATTCATACAAGTAATGGAGAACATACGAAAGCTTTAGAATATTATTTTAGAGCACTAGAACGAAACCCATTCTTACCACAAGCTTTTAATAATATGGCAGTGATCTGTCATTACGTGCGTCTATCTCCACTATAGAAAGAAAACGGAAGACACAAGACTAGTAGTAAAAGGCTCGCTACAAATGCATCGTACAAAACGATGATTTCTTTGAGCTGTAGCAAAGAAAGAAACTTCATCATATAATATGAAGAAAGAAAATCTGCCTGGATATTTTTCTATGTCTATGGATAAAAAGATCTAATTGATAGCGAGGAAGCACCGTAAAGATCAATTAATGAGGTTTTGGTTTTGGGCCAATACATTAACATTAAAAAAAGAACTGCTTACTTATGCCTCTATCTAAAATAGATAAAAGTTAGGAATTAACTTATGTAATAGAGTTGATCCACTAAGACTAAGGTATTGAGCGGCGGTGTACGATCAGATCCCAAAGATAGTAAGTCTTTTCGTTCTTACTTATGTTTAAGAAGAAAAGTCTTTTACAAAGATTCTATATAAATTTCGATAGGAAACCGAGATAGTTACCTTGCGGAAAATACAAAGGATAGGCGTAAATACCTATGCTTGCCTTATGCAGGTGGGAGAAGAGATAAAACTAAAAACGATTCTTAATTAAATAAATCAAAATGAAAGTTTGAAACTCATGGGATTAAGCTCTTTTGGTTACTCCGAACTGTGGGATACAGATCTATAACAAATTTCATTCAGTTTAATATAATAGAACTATAGAATAAATAGGTAAAAAGAATACCAAAAGAATTGACTGCGGAGCCGTATGAGGTAGGAAACTCTCAAGTACGGTTCTAAGGGAAGGAATTGATCTGCCTATTCATTCCTATTCCGACCGGGGAGAGCAGGCCATTCGACAGGGGGATTCGGAGATTGCGGAGGCTTGGTTTGATCAAGCCGCTGAGTATTGGAAACAGGCTATAACGCTTACTCCTGGGAATTATATTGAAGCGCATAATTGGTTGAAGATCACGGGGCGTTTCGAATGAACGAAGAATAATTCTTATTATTTCAAATTTATTTGTTAGAATTCATCTTGTTCCATTAGTCAAATAAAATGGAATCTTTCTTCGAAAAAGAACCAATCAAAGAATTTCATTATATTCCTTTTCAGATCGTTTTAGTTTGTCTAGTATTTGGTAGGGATAGGGATAAAGAATACACAGATAGAGTACGTAATCGATTGATTGCTTTTCGTCTATTTTATATTAATACGACTAAAATTATTATTTCAAATATAAAAAAATTTTGTATTAAAAAATGTTAAGTNTATTTTGTATTAAAAAATGTTAAGTAAAAAAGAAAAAAAGAAAAGCAAATAGTTCAATCCAATCTCGGCCGAACAAATCAGGAAAAAACTCTTTCTTTTGATTCCTAATAGGAAGTTTCGACGATATAATAGATCATTTTGAAGAAGAGAAAGGCAATCTTATTCTTTTCTTTATTCTCCGATTTGAAAAAAAATATATAATAAAAAAATTGAATAAATAAAAAAAGAAAAAGCCGGCTATCGGAATCGAACCGATGACCATCGCATTACAAATGCGATGCTCTAACCCCTGAGCTAAGCGGGCTTCCAGAAATTGTACATACATTTCGAATTAGTTTAGGCTTTTTCATTTTTATTCTTTTATGATTATGAATTTCAAATAAATATTGAATTTAGTTTATTTATTTCTTTCTATGTTCTACATTCTGTTTTTCGTATAAAAAAATTTGATTCGATTTCAATTCGATTTAGAAATTATACTATTTTTAGTGATTCAAATTATTCACAATCAAAAACAAAATGAATTATGAAATTTTCATATATAATAATAAATATCTATTTATTAGAATTATTAAGGGTCTCCCTTAAAAAAATATATAATAAAAAAATAAGATTAGAATGGATAAAGATGAACTCCGGATCATATCATAATAACAAATTCTTCAGCTTTCGTTATTCGTTCATAGGCTATGATGAAAAACAAAGAATCGGCCCTTTGAGGATTTCAAATTGTGTGATAAAATGAACGGGGAGAAAAGATATATATGGTATATATAAATCCATATTGAATTGTAGCTACAGAAATGATAGAATCATTTATGATTAGACCAAATAAAATTCAACTATAGACGTCCGGTAAAGATGAAAGAAGAAAGGGAAGGACCTTACACTGAGATCCTAATCTTAAAACAAAAAAAACAAAAAAGGGGATATGGCGAAATTGGTAGACGCTACGGACTTAATTGGCTTGAGCCTTAGTATGGAGACCTACTAAGTGAAAACTTTCAAATTCAGAGAAACCCTGGAATTAAGAAAAATGGGTAATCCTGAGCCAACTCTTTTTTTCTTTTGAAAAAAGGGATAGGTGCAGAGACTCAAAGGAAGTTGTTCTAACAAAGGGGGTTGGTTTGACTGTGTTGTTCTAAAAATTCCTCCGTCAAAACTCTATCTAATCCAAAAACGGTGAAGAATATACTATGTCAAATGATTAATGACACCCCGAATCTATTTTGTATTTTTTTCTAATTTTTTTATATTTTTTCTTTTTATATTCTTTAATAGAAATTCTCACTAAACAAAAATTGAGAATATGAAAAGAAAATATATATATTATGAATTGGAAAAAAGGGAAGAATTTTTGTGAATGAATTGAAAAAAGAATCAAATATTCATTCATCAAATCATTCACTCCCGAGAATAAAGATAGAGTCCCATTCTACATGTCAATACTGACAAGAATGAAATTTATAGTAAGAGGAAAATCCGTCGACTTTAAAAATCGTGAGGGTTCAAGTCCCTCTATCCCCAAAATATTTTTTTACTTCCTAACTAGTTATCTTTTTGAACGGTTTGAAGACGGTTATACCCCACCCTTTGTTCTTTTCAAAGACGTACAAATGAATATTTTGGAACAAGGAGGATTCAGTTGAGTGATTCATAAGTCATATTCTTACTCGTACTAAAACTACTTAGATAAGTATTTGTAATACTTTTCGTCCTTTTTTCTAATTGACATAGACCCGAGTTATCGAGTAAAATGAGAAGATTATGCGTCAAAAAAAGTGGAATGACTGGTCGGAATAGCTCAATTGGTAGAGCAGTGGACTGAAAATCCTCGTGTCACCAGTTCAAATCTGGTTCCTGGCACATGCTTTTTTATTTTTATGAGGATATCTTCTACAAATTAACCAAATAAGTAATTTGGCTAAGTATCTCACTATATACCCCATCTATCTATAAAATAGATGGGTAAAAAGTTTCTAAAATTAAAATCAAAAATTTGATTCTTTTTTTTATTTGTTCATATTGATATTGTGTTTACTTTCAAAGAAAATGTACATGAATACTTCATACATATTCCAAAAAACAAATTCAATTAATTAGTTGAAACACTCAAATAAAAATAGAGTCTCGAAGAGTTAAAGGATATAAATGGATGAAATTGACCTCATATATAGTGCAAATAGAATTGGATTCCTTTTGCTATCTATTTATTCATTTCTTAATACATTATNTATATAACTTAAAGGATTAATAAAAGGATTAATATATGATGTATATATAATCCATTGTATTATTCATTGTAATACAATACTTCATAGGATTTCGTTTCATTTATCATTTAGTTCAGTTTTAATTTCGTTTTTTTGTAAAATGGAATATAAATATTTATATATTTATTTTATATATATTTAAAGAAAAAATAAAAAAAAGTAAAGGAGTCTTTATGTCGCGTTACCGAGGACCTCGTTTCAAAAAAATACGCCGTTTAGGGGCGTTACCTGGACTAACTAAGAAACTAACTAATAAAAGGCCTAAAGCCGGAAGTGATCCTAGAAACCAATCACGTTCCGGGAAAAGATCTGAATATCGTATTCGTCTAGAAGAAAAACAAAAATTGCGTTTTCATTATGGTATTACAGAACGACAATTACTTCAATACGTTCGTATCGCCAGAAAAGCCAAAGGGTCAACAGGTCAGGTTTTACTACAATTACTTGAAATGCGTTTGGATAATATAATCTTTCGATTGGGTATGGCTCTGACTATTCCCGGAGCCCGCCAATTAGTTAACCATAGACATATTTTAGTTAACGGCCGTATAGTCGATATACCAAGTTATCGTTGCAAACCCCAAGATACTATTATGTCGAAGGATGACCAAAAATCCAAAGCTCTAATCCAAAATTCTCTTGATTCATCCCCCCGTGAAGAATTGCCCAACCATTTGACTCTTCACCCATTCCCATATAAAGGATTAGTCAATCAAATAATAGATAGTAAGTGGGTCGGTTTGAAAATAAATGAATTGCTAGTGGTAGAATATTATTCTCGTCAGACTTAGTCCGAAATAAAAGACAAAACAAGGGGTTCGGGCAATTTGGACCCTTTCTTGCGCCAAAGGAAAATGACTTAAGGTTTCAAGTTAGGGGTTTGATTCAGATTTTATCCCACTCATATATTCTATCTCGGCTTTTTCTATTTATGTATCATAGATTGACAAAAAATTTCACTCATTTCTTTCAAGTATTTTTCCTATCATAGCAATTTTAAAAAGAACAAAACAATGATCTAACTCTTATGTTCTAATATCTAATCTAATATAGAGTATTTCTTATTATTTGATTTGTTACAGTTCGGAATGTTGGCGGATTTAATTAGGCGAAAGTACGGAAAGAGAGGGATTCGAACCCTCGGTAAACAAAAGCCTACATAGTAGTTCCAATGCTACGCCTTGAACCACTCGGCCATCTCTCCTACACAATAATTATGACTCCGAAACCGAAAAAATAGCGAGACATCCCTCATTTGACTTTTTCACCCCAAATCCTTTGGTCTGGGTTCCAATTTTTACCATACGAGCACCCCGTTCGATTTCTGGGATTTTTTTTGCTGGGACCCCTGAACCACAAAAAAAGTGAATAATAGCCTTTGTTTCAAACCCCCGGAGGGGGCATCCGGGGCCCCTTTACTTTTTCGCCCCGTTTTTTAACCACATGCTTGGATCACTCTTATAGCATCTTCTAGAGAGGGGAAAACCAGCCTTCTATGCGATCGTCCAAGGCCATCCTAGCATCCCTCATATGACCTTTTCACCCTGAATCCTCTGGTCTGAGTTCCTGTTTTTACCTCACAGGTACCCCGGTGGATTTCCAGTATTTTTTTTTTCGCCCCGTTTTTTAACCACGTGCTATAGACCGCCACAGCACTTCCACGTTCGTTTTTTGCCCCTAAACACCACTTAGGATCACTCTCCTGGCTTCTTTTAGAAAGGGGAAAACCAGCCTTATATCCAATCGTCTAAGGCTTTCTTATCATCTCTTATATGACCTTTTCACCCCGAATCCTCTGGTCTGGGTTATATGGAATCTTGTGTCTATGGAATCTTAGCAAAACCCACAATCTTTTTCGGCCCCTCAACACCTCTTAGGATCACTCTATGGAATCTTCTAGGGAGGGGAAAACTAGCCTTATATGCGATCGTCCAAAGCCATCTGATCATCCCTCATTTGACTTTTTCACCCTGTTTTTTTCCACGTACTATGGACTTCCACAGCACCCCGCCATGATCGTTTTCGGCTTCTAAATACATCTTAGGATCCCTCTTATGGCCTCTTCATGAGAGGAGAAAAGCATCATTATATGCAATCGTCTAAGGCCTTCTTATAATCCCCAATATGACCTTTTCACATCAAATCCTTTAATTGGTTCCTATTTTAACTTTACGGGCACCCCTGTCGATTTCCGAGAATTTTTTACCGGGACCCCTGATCCCAAAAAAGCAGTGATTAATAGAATTTGTTTTAGCTCCTCAGAAGGGCCGTCCCGAGCCTTGTCACTCTTTCGCCCCGTTTTTTACCACGTGCTATGGACCTCCAGCACCCTCCACGATTGTTTTTGGCCCCTAAACACCTCTTTGGATCCATCGTACGACCTCTTCCAGAGAGGGGAAAAAGAGCTATATATGCAATCGACTAAGGCCTTCTTATCATCGCTCGTTTGACCTTTTTTACCTTACGGCACCCCAGTCGATTTCCGGGATTTTTTTACCGGACCCCTGAACCCAGAAGACATTGATTAATAGCCTTTGTTTTAGGCCCTTGGAGGGGCCGCCCCAGGCCAATCACTTTTTTGCCCCGTTTTTTTTAACACGTGCTATGGACCACCATAGCACTCCCTACGATTGTTTTCGGCCCCTAAACACCTCTTAGTTTCGCTCTGACGGCCTATTCTAGTGGGGAAAACCAACCTTATATGCAATCATCTATGGCCTTCTTATTGTACCTCATATTACCTTTTCACCACGAATCCTTTGGTCTGGGTTCCTAGTTTTAACTTACAGGCACCCCAGTTGATTTTCGGGATTTTTTTTCGGCACCCCTGAACCCCAAAAAACAGTGAATAAAAACCTTTGTTTCAGGCCCTCGGAGAAGCTGTCCCAAGCGCGGTCACTGTTTTGCCCCATGGTTTTACCACGTGTTATGGACTTCCACAGCACCCCCAGGATCGTTTTCGGCCCCTAAACACCTCTTACGATCCCTCTAATAGACTCTTCCAAAGACGGGGAATACCAGCGTTATATTCAATCGTCCGAGGCATTCTTATCATCGCTCATATGACCTTTTCACCCCAAATCCTATAGTCTGGGGTCCGATTTTTACCTTACGAGCATCGTTGTCGATTTGTGGGATTTTATTTCCGGGACCCCTGAACCCAAAAAAACAGTGAATAATAGCCTTTGTTTTACGCCCCTAGCGGAGCCGTCCCGGGCTCCGACACTTTTTCGCCACATTTTTTTACCACGTGCTATGGACCTCCACAACACCCCCCACGATCGTTTTCGGCCCCTAAACACCTTTTAGAATCCCTCTTATGCCTTCTTCGAGAGAGGGGAAAACAAGCCTTATATGCAATAGTTGAAGGCTTTCGGATCATCCCTCATATGACCTTTTCAAACCCGAATCTTTTGGTCTCCGGTCGATTTCCGGGATATTGTTTCCCGGGACCCCTGAATCCCAAAAAACGTTGAATAATAGCCTTATTTAAGGCCCTCGGAGGAGCTGTCCCGGGCGCCGTCACTTTTTTGCCCCATGGTTTTACCACGTTTTATGGACTTCCACAGCACCCCCACGATCATTTCAGCCCCTAAACTCCTCTTACGATCGCTCTAATAGCCTCTTCCAAAGACGAGAATAACAGCGTTATATGAAATCATCCAAGGCATGCTTATCATCGCTCATATGACCTTTTCACCCCAAGTCCTTTGGTCTGGGTCCTATTTTTACCTTACAGGCATCCCTGTCGATTTCAGGGATTTTTTTTTCCGGGACCCCTGAACTCAAAAAAACAATGAATAATAGCTGTTGTTTTACGCCCCTAGAGTTACCACGTGCTATGCACCTCCACAGCACACCCCACAATCGTTTTCGACCCCTAAACACCTCTTAGGATCCCTCTTATGCCCTCTTCCAGAGAAGGGAAAAGAAGCCTTATATGCAATCGTCTAAGGCCTTGGGATCATCCCTCATATGACCTTTTCAAACCCGAATCTTTTTGTCTCCCGTCGATTTCCGGGATTTTTATTCCCAGGACCCCTGAATCCCCAAAAACATTGAATAATAGTCTTTGTTTCGGGCCCCTGGTGGGGCCGTCCCAGGCCCTGTCACTTTTTTCTCCGTTTTTCTACCACGTGCTACGGACCTCCACATCACCCCCACAATCGTTTTCAGCCACTAAACACCTCTTAGGATCCCTCTTATGGACACTTCCTTAAAGACGGAAAAACATCCTTTCATGAAATCGTCTAAGGATGTCTTATCATCCCTCATATGACATTTTCACCCGGTATCCTTTGTCAGGATTCCTCTATTTACCTAACGACCACCCCCATCGATTTCCGGGATTTTTTGTTCCGGGACCTCGGAACCCCAAAAACCAGTGAATAATAGCCTTTGTTTTTGGCCCTCGGAGGAGCTGTCCCGGGCCTCGTCACTCTTTCGCCCTATTTTTTTACCACTCGTTATGGACCTCCATAGCACCCCCACGATCGTTTTCGGCCCCTAGACCTCTTTGGATCTCTCTTATGGCCTCTTGCACATAGGGGAAAAAAAAGCCTTATATGCAATTGTCTAAGACCTTCTTATCATATCAAATATGAGCTTTTCACCCCAAATTCTTTGATCTGGGTTCCTATTTTTGCCTAATGGGAACCTCTATTGACTTCTGAGATTTTTTTTTCCGGGACCCCTGAACCCCAAAAAACATTAATTTATAGCCTTTGTTTTAGGCCCCGTCACTTTTTCTCCCCATTTTCTTACCACGTGCTATGGACCTCCACAACACTCCCATTATCGTTTTCGGCCCCTAAACACCTCTAAGGATCCCTCTTATGGCCTCTTCAAGAGAGGGGAAAAACAACCTTATATGAAATCGTGTAAGGGCTTCTTATCATCCCTCATATGACCTTTTCACCCCGAATCCTCTGGTCTGGGTTCATATTTTTTCCTTACGGGGTCCCCGGTAAATTTCCTAGATTTTTTTTCCCGGGACCCTTGAACCCCAAAAAACAACGAATTATAAGCCTTTGTTTTGTACCCGTCAATATTTCGCCCTGTTTTTTAAGCACGTGCTATGGGCCTCCATAGCACCCCACACGACCGTTTTCGACCCATAAACACCACTTAGGATCCCTCTCATGGCTTCTTATAGAGAGGGGAAAACAAGCCTTATATGCAATCGTCTAAGGCCTTCTTATCATCCCTCATATGACCTTTTCACCTTGAATCCTTTGCTCTGGGTCCCTATTTTTACCTGTTGGTCACCTCGGTCGATTTCCAGGTTTTTTTTCCGGTAACCCTGAACACCAAAAAACAGTGAATAATAGCCTTTGTTTCGGGCCCAATCGCTTTTTCGCCCCTTTTTTTAAGCACGTGCTATGGACCTCCACAGAAACCCCCACGATCGTTTTTGGCCCCTAAACACCTCTTAGGATCCCTCTTATGGGCTTTTCCAGATAGGTGAAAAACATCCTTTTATGCAATCGTCTGGTTTCCAATTTTTTATATCCCGAATCCTTTGGTCTGGGTTGCAATTCTTACATTACGGGCACCCAGGCCGATTTTCGGGTTTTTTTTCCCGGGACCCCTGAACCCCAAAAATCTGTGAATAATAATAGCCTCGGAGGGGCAGTCCTCAACCCGTCACTCTTTCGCCCTGTATTATTACCACGTGCTATGGACCTTCACAGCACTCCCGACGATCGTTTTCGGACCGGGACCACCGCATTACTCCCCACGATCCTTTTCGTTCCTGGCCCTGTAACTTTTTTTCCCTGTTTTTTTACCACGTGCTATGGACCTCCACAGCACCTGATGCAAACACCAGTGACAATGACAAAAGTGATCAAGTATTAAATATAAGTGACAAGGTTATTAATGGTGCAATCAACTTCGAAGGTGAGGATGCCTATGGCAGGGATGCAACCATAGGTGAAATAGTTGCTTATAGAAATGTCAACCATATGGGTGCATCATGGTTGGGGATTTGCGTGTGCATGGTCACTTGTCAATTATATGGCACGCAAATCAAGACAAGATGGATTTGGGGTACTAGATGGTTTTTGCCTATGAGTTTTTTCCCACATGGTTTTTCACATTTTTGGCATTAAGTATTTTATTTCTTGAAGATTTGACACAAAATGTTGAAAATTGCGCAAATCCTTGGCGGTAATTTGGGACGATTTTTATTGATTTTGGGTTCTTTGATTTTTTATGTAATTCTGGTTGTAATTTGTTAATTATCTTGTTTTTTAGGTTGTTAGGAAGTATGTTAGGATATTTTCTTGATTTGTTAGTTAGTTACAGTTTGTTTAAACAAGATAAGATCAAGTGCAATTTGCATGATGAGGTGGCATGCTTATCTTTATCTTGTGCATTTGTAAGGGACGAATTCTCCTAGTTTAGGCGTGTTTTTTTTTGTTGATTTTAACTAGGATTTTGTTGTTGATTATACTTATAAATAATCTCAACATTAGGATGTAATTAATTAAGTTGGAGTTGAGTAAAAAAAGAGTGTTTGTTTACTTGAAAAAAAAATCCGAAATTTAACAGTTGGTGATTAAATTCTATATACTCTTTTGATTTAATTAGTAGCTTTGAGGGTGCTTGGCCTTTATGTGTTCGAAAATTTAGTCTATCCCTTATGAGTTTTCCAATTCATACGAAAATTCACATCAGCACCCCCCAAAGATAATTTTCGGCCCCTAAACACCTCTTAGGATCCCTATTATGGCCTCTTCCAAAGAGGGAAAAAAAACCTTATATGCAATCATCTCAGGCGTTCTTATCATCCCTCAAATGAACTTTTAACCCCGAGTCCTTTGTTCTGGGTTCCTATTTTTACCTTACAGGCACCCTGGTCGATTTCTGAGATTTTTTTTCCAAGACCCCTTCACCCCAAAAAACAGTGAATGCCTTTATTCCAGACCCCTGGAGGAGCCGTCTTAGGCCTTGTCACTTTTTCGCCCCATATTTTTACCATGTGCTATCGACCTCCACGTCACCCCCCATGATTGTTTTCGGCCCCTAAGCACGTCTTAGGATCCCTCTTATGGCCTCTTACTGAGAGGGGAAAACCAACCTTATATGCAATCGACTAAAGCCTTCTTATCACCCTTCATAAGACCTTTTCACCCCGAATCTTTTCGTTTGGGTTCCTATTATTAACTTACGGACACCTCGGATGATTTTCGGGATTTTTTTTACTGGACCCATTAACCACAAAAAACAGTGAATTATAGCCTTTGTTTTGGGCCCCTGGAGGGGCCTTCTCGGGCCCCGAAACATTTCGCCCCATTTTTTAACCGCGTGCTATGGACCTTCACAGCACCCCACACGACCGCTATCGGCCCCTAAACACCTCTTAGGATCCCTCTTATGGCCTCTTCCAGAGTGGGGAAAAACAGCCATATATGCAATCGTCTAAGGCCTTCTTATCATCCCTCATATGACCTTTTCACCTCGAATCCTTTGGTCTGGTTTCCTATTTTTACCTACGGGCTCCCCTGTTGATTTCCGGGATTTTTTTTTTCGACACCCCTGATCCCCAAAAACAACCCGGTTATTTTAGGCCCCCAAAGGGGCCGTCCCGAGCCCAGTCATTTTTTCGCCCTGTTTTTTTACCACGTGCTATGGACCTCCAAAGCACCCCCCATGATCGTTTTCGGCCACTAAAAACCTCTTAATTTCCCTCTTATGGCCTCTTCTAGAGAGGGGAAAACCAGTGATACGAAACATGGTGATAACTTCCAAGGTTTGATAATGGCTTCTAAAGATGATACGAGTAAGGGGGAAATAATGGTTTATGGATATTCAGGGCTTTTGGGATCTTTTAATACATCATCATGGGTTTGTATGGTGACACACGAAAATACAAGATCATTGAAGCAAAGTAAAGAATGGTGGAATTAGGGGAATAAGATGGTTTTGCCTATGAGTTTTTCCCTCATCACAAGATAGGGTTTTCTGATTTTAGGCATTGATTATTTTATTTCTTGAGGTGTCATAATCATCATTTACAGCCTTATACACTTGGAGAATGGCTTCTTCAAGGTTTCTTGTAAAGAATATTGAATCTAGAAAGGTTTCTGGAAGATTTGAAGAAAAACACACAAAATGGCGCAAAATTGGACGATCTTGAGTGGCGTAAATTTTGATGATTTTTAGGTGATTCGGGTGGATAAAATTTTTGTGTAATTCAGGTTGTAATTTGTTGATTATCTTGATTAGCAAGGTAAGAATAAGTTTGTTAGGATATTTTTTAATTAGATGGAGTTTGTTAGGATTTTGTTGATGATTATGACTATATATAATCTCAACATTAGTTTGTAAAAATTCAAATTAGAGAATTCTATACACATTGATTGTTTGAGTTTGCTAGTTTTCTACAAAACAAACCAGAACCGAAGGTGAGGAAATTTTCGAGTGTGTGGAAAATTATTAACATCTTACAAGAGTTGGTTCTTAGGCTTTAGACTCTTTGAGGATAGTTATAAGAATTGAGGGTGCGTAGCTTTAATCAATTCATAAAATTGTTAGACATAGATCGATTTTCTTGGAGCTTAGCTTTTGAGAAAATCGAACTAAGATTCTATCATTGTGAGTGGCGATTTCTTTTATAATCATTCACATCAACTTTTGGTGCTTTCGTTAGGGGAACATTAATCCTGAAGGTTATTGGTATAATTTCATTGTTGAAACAAAAGTAATCATGTCAACAGATGAAGTAATTACTCCTAAGATCACCACTAAGGAATTGCACAAGGACATAGAGGAATTAAAAGCTATGTTTGAGGCCACCATGAAGGGTTTTGCTGAAAAACTAAAATCACCAAGAAAGTCCAAGAGTGCAAGTAAAAGGGAGACGGATTCTAGTTCTGATGATGAGCAAGAAAGCTCAAGGAGTGCACGAAAACCAAGAAACAATACTCATCAAGTTCTAGTAATGAAGAACCTATGAATAGGCGAGAAAAAAAGGAAAGGCCTAAGGATGATGGTCGCAATCTTAAACTTGATATTCTTTAATTCGGTGGAAGTTTGGATCCTGGAATGTTCTTAGATTGGCTAAGAAGGATTGAACGAATTTTAAAATATAAAGAATATGACGATCTAAAATCGTACATGATAGCAGAATTGAAATTGACGGGCTTGGCAAGCTTATGGCTTGAAGGTATGCAAAAGAAAAGAAACAAGGATGGAAATTCTAAAGTAGCCAGTTGGACGAAATTAAAGAAAGAGATGAGGAGACGTTTTGTTCCTCAGGATTACAAGCAAGGCAACTTGATAAAGATACATACTTTAAAGCAGGATCGAAAATCAGTCGAAGAATATACATCTGAATTCCTCAATTTGTTCACCATCTGCGATATAGAAGAAAAAGAGGATCATCAAGTTGCTCGTTATGTTGCTGGTCTAGATGAAAGAATAAGAGAAAAGGTGGAATTATAGCCTTATTGGACTTTTGATGATGTTTGCAAGGTTGCATCTAGGGTTGAGAAGCAATTTTCGAAAAAACCAAATACTTTTTCGAAACCCTTTGTGAAGAAAGAAGGTGCCATTGTTTCATTTAAACAAAATTTCGATTCCACTTCAAAACCTCCTCCATATATCCAGGATAAAGGCTCTGCTACTAAGCCTCCACACCGTGATCAACGCACATGTTTCAAGTGCAAAGGTCAAGGCCATATCCAGAAGGATTGTCCTCATTCAAGGGTTCATACTACTTGAAATTGGGCAGATGATAAAAACTTTGAAGAAGAGGAGAATGAGCAATAGAAGGATGGCGTGAATTATGACACTTAAGAAGAGGAGATTGAGGAAATTACTCCTTAGGTGAAAGGCAAGAATTTAGTTCTCAGAAGGGTTTTGCAATCTAAAGTTTCGCCACCTACAAAGAATCAGAGGGATAAAACTTCCATCACCAGGCGCAATGTTCTAGGGAGATTGTGTGATGTAATAATTGATGGAGGTAGTTGCACTAATGTAGTCTGTACTGTATTGATCAACAAACTGGAAATTCCTACCACTGAACATCCTCAACCATACAAGTTACATTGGCTCAGTAACACAAGTGACGTCAAAGTGAATAAACAGGCTCTAGTTNCGTCAAAGTGAATAGACAGGCTCTAGTTAGTTTTAAGATTGGAAATTTCGATGATCAAGTGCACTGTGACGTATGTCCTATGGATGCATGCCATATATTTCTTGGAAGGCCATGTCAATATGATAGATTCGTACAGTTTTATGGTAGAGCAAACATATACATCATTAGGAAACAAGCACAAGGAAACCAATTGTCCTGAAACCTTTGGAAAGTTCGAAATTTTTGAAAGATGTGGCAATAAGGAGGGAGTTTTGTTGATTGATGAGAAAGCCAAGGTGCAAGAGGTAAAGAATTGTGAGAAGTTCTATGTGGTAATGGCTAAGGAAGTGCAAGAGAAAGCAACGAGCATCCCTCGTGAGTTGCGCCCAATGTTGCGCGAATTTCAAGACATATTTCTTGATGAATTGGCACCAGGGTTGCCACCCATAGAGGAATTGAACATCAGATTGATTTGGTTCCTGGAGCTCAGATTCCTAATAAACCAGCTTACAGGTGCAATCGAGAAGAAACTAAAGAAATTCAATGACAAATTCAAGAGTTGATGGCAAGAGGGTATGTTAGGGAAAGCATGTGTCCATGTGCAGTACCAACATTGATTGTTCCTAAAAAGGATGGATCATGGAGAATGTGCATTGATTCTAGAGCTGTGAATAACATCACCATCAAATGCAGGTTTCCTATTCCTCGATTAGATGATTTATTGGATGAATTGTTTGGCTCACAAGTGTTTACTAAGATTGATTTGATGAGTGGCGACCATCAAATTCGAATAAAGGAGGGCGATGAATGGAAAACAGGGTTTAAAACTAAACTAGGACTCTATGAATGGTTAATTATGCCTTTTGATCATACTAATGCTCCTAGTACTTTTATGAGATTGATGAATACAGTTTTGAAACCTTTCGTTGGAATGTTGGTGGTTGTCTATTTGTATGATATACAGGCGTATAGTGCAAGTGTGGAAGATCATCTACAGCATCTAAGAGAAGTGCTCGAAACTTTGAGGAAGTAGAAGTTGTATGCTAAGCTCGAAAAGTGCTCGTTCATGGTCTCAAGTGTAACGTTCTTAGGTTACATTGTTTCTAAGGATGGTGTCTCAGTCTATCCTCCGAAAGTAGAAGCTATTGAATCATGGCCAGTTCCGAAATCTGTGACTGAGGTGCGTGCTTTTGGTGGTTTAGCTTCTTTCTAAAGAAGATTGGTGAAGAATTTCTCCTCTTTAGTAGCACCTATAACCAAGTGTATTATGAAGAACAAAGAGAAGTTTTAATGGACCAAAGATGCGCAAAAGGCCTTCGAATTGGTGAAGAAATTGCTTTGTCATGCTCCTATCTTATCTCTACCAGATTTTTCGAAACCTTTTGAATGTGAGACAGAAGCTAGTGGCGTGGGGATTGGTGCAGTGTTGGTTCAAGGTAGGGGTCCTATAGCTTATTTCAGTAAGAAATTGAATGGGGCTCGATTGAACTACTGTACCTATGACAAAGAATTCTATGCTATTGTTCGAGCATTGGATCATTGGAGTCATTATCTGCGCCAAAGTCACTTTATATTGCATTCTGTTCATGAGGCTCTAAAGCATATCAATGGCCAACATAAATTCAATCCAAGACATGCTAAGTGGGTTGAATTTTTGCAGTCTTATCAATTTTCATCAAAGTACAAAGAAGGCAAATCTAATGTGGTTGCTGATGCTCTATGAAGGAGGTATGCTTTAATTGGTGTTCTGAATTTCAAATTGCTTGGTTTGGAGTTGATTACACAATATTACGAGCAAGATGGAGATTTCGGTCCTATTTATTCACAAATTACGAAGGGTTCAATGGGATCTTATGTGCTACATGATGGATTCTTATTCAAAGGGAATCTGCTTTGCATCCCTAACTACAGTATTCGTGAATTGCTAGTCAGAGAAGAACATGGGGGTGGAATTGCAGGTCACTTTGATATCACAAAAACATTGACAATGTTGCAAGAGCATTTCTATTGGCCTAGAATGATTGCTGATGTGTAAGCCGTAATATCCTAGTGTGCAGTTTGTCAAAAAGCCAAGGCATCCTTCAATCAAGGATTCTACACACCATTGCTAGTGCTAAAAGCTCCTTAGGATAATAATTCTATGGATTTTATAGTTGGTTTGCCTAGAACTGCAAGGAAAAAGGATGCTATAGTGGTTGTGGTTGACAGGTTTTCAAAGATGGCTCACTTCATACCTTGCCACAAGACTGATGATGCTGTCAATGTTGCAGAATTGTATTTTCGAGACATTGTGAGGTTACGTGGAGTTCCGAAAATAATTGTAAGTGACAGGGAAACGAAATTCATGAGCTATTTCTAGAAATCATTTTGGCGTTTGATAGGGATAAAATTGCTCTTCATTACTTCTTATCATCCACAAACAGATAGTCAAACTGAAGTCACCAACAGAACCCTAGGCGTTCTACTTCGTGGTTTGGTAAGTAAGACAAAAAAAGATTGGGACTTGAAATTAGCTCATGCAGAGTTTGCTTATAATCTTTCACCTGCATATGCAACTAAACATTCACCTTTTGAAGTTGTTTATGGAGTCAATCCCAAGCTACCTATTACTTTCGTGGCTATTCCCAAAGGTGAGCTCGTTCATAAAGATGCTTTAGCAACAATTGAATATATGCAGAAGTTACATGCACAAGCTAGAGCAAGGATTCAGCATGTGAATGATATCTACAAGACAAGAGCTAACAGAAATAAAATCAAACACACATACAAGGAAGGTGATTATGGTCACATCTAAGGAAGGAAAGATTTGCTAATCAAAGGAAAAACAAGCTAATGCCTAAGTGTAATGGACCATTCCAAATCGTGAGCAAGATCGGGGACAATGCATATAAACTCGAATTGCTTGGTGAATATGGTGTGCATGCCACATTCAACATTGGTGATTTGTCTCCTTATACTCCTGATGATCAACTTCGAGGTTGGAGGACAAACTCTTTTGAATAAGAGAAGGATGATACCAAACAAGGTGGTAACTTCGAAGGTTTGATAATGGCTTCTAAAGCTGATACAAGTAAGAGGGAAATAATGGCTTATGGAGATTCAAGGCTATTGGGATCTTCTAAGACATCATCATGGGCATGTATCGTGACACACAAAAATACTTCATCATTGAAGCAAAGGAAAGAATGGTGGAAGTACGGGAATAAGATGGTTTTGCCTATGAGTTTTTCCCACTTCACTTGGTAGGGTTTTCTCATTTTAGGCATTGAGTCATTTTATTTCTTAAAGTTTCTTAATCGTTATTTAGAGAGTTATACACATGGAGAAAATTTTGTAGCGTCAATTTTGACGATTTTTGGGTGATTTGGGTGGATCAAATTTTTGTGTAATTCTGGTTGTAATTTGTTGATTATCTTTATTATCAAGGTAAGAAAATGTTTGTTAGGATATTTTTTAAATAGATAGAGTTTGTTAGGATATTTTAGCAAGTTGTATGACATGTAGTGATGATGTGGCATTCTTATCTTGTGAGTCATTGATGAGACACTACATTTGGGTGAATTTACCTAATGTTATGCGTGTATTTTAGCTTAGTTTATTCAGGATTTTGTTGATGGTTATTAGTATAAATAATCTCTACATTAGTTTGTAAAAATTAATATTAGAGAATTCCGTAAACATTGATTGTTTAAGTTTGCTTGTTTTCTACAAAACAAACCTAAACCGAAGGTGAGGAAATTTTCGAGTGTGTAGACATTTTGGAACATCTTAAAAGAGTTGGTGCTTAGGATTTAAACTCTTGTGCGGATAGTTTTGAGAATTGAGGGTGTGTAGCTTTAATCAATTCACAAAATTTTTCGACTTTGATCGATTGTCTTGGTGCTTAGCTTTACAGAAAACCGAACTAAGATTATATCATTGTGAGTGGTGATTTCTTTAATCAACATTCACATCAACCAGCCTTATATGCAATCATCTAAGGCCTTGTTATAATCACTGATATGATCTTTTCACCCCAAATCCTTTGGTATGGGTTCCTATTTTTTCCTTACGAGCACCCTCCTCAATTTCGGGAATTTTTTTTCCTGGACCCCTGAACCACAGAAAACAGTGAATAATAGCCTTTGTTGCAGGGCCACATCACTTTTTCGCCCCGTTTTTTTACCACGTGCTATGGACTTACACATCACCCCCCACGATTGTTTTCGGCCCGTAAACACCTCTTAGGATCCCTCTTGTGGCCTCTTTCTAGAGAGGGGAACAACAACCACATATGCAATCGTCTAAGGCCTTCTTATCATCCCTCACATCCCTCATATGAACTTTTTCACCCAAATCTTTTGGTCTTGGTTCCTATTTTTAACTTTCAGACACCCTGGTTGATTTCCGGGATTTTTTTTCCGAGACCCCTGAACCCCAAAATAATTGAATAGTGGCCTTTGTTTCGGGCCCCTTCATTTTTTCATCCATTTTTTTACATGTTATGGACCTCCACAGCACCCCCCCCCCCCCCNNNNCCCCCCCCCCCCCCCCCCCCGATCGTTTTCAGCCCCTAAACACCTCTTAGGATCCCTCGTATGGCCTTTTCTAGGGAGGGGAAAAACAACCATATATTCAATCGTCTAAGGCCTTCTTATCAACCCTCATATGACCTTTTCACTCCGAATCCTTTGGTCTGGGTTCCTATTTTTACCTTACAAGCGATTTCCGGGATTTTTTTTCCTGGACCCCAGAACCCCAAAAAACAGTGAATAATAGCCTTTTTTAGGCCCCCGGAGTGGCCTCCCGGGCCCCATCACTTTTTTGGCTTTTTTTTTACTACGTTGTATGGACCTCCACAGCACCCCCCACGATCATTTTCGGCCCCTAAACACCTGTTAGGATCGTACTTATGGCCTCTTCCAAAGAGGGGAAAAATAGCCTTATATGCAATTGTCTAAGGCTTTCTTATATTCCCTCATATGACCTTTTCACCTTGAATCCTTTGTTCTAAGATCCTATTTTTACCTTATGGGGACCCCGATCAATTTTCGGGATTTCTTATTCTGGGACAACTTAACGACATAAAACAGCAAATAATAGTATGTGTTTTAGGTCCCCGGAGGGGCCGTCCCCAGCACTGTCACTCTTTCGCCCCGTTTTTTTACCACGTTGGTTCGTGCAGGCTCTTTGACTCCCGCAAAGCCAATCAACCCCGTGCGACACTTGCTCAACAGTCCGTAGTGAACAAGTCTGACTTCCCCTTGACACGCTCCTCGTGCCTGCGTAGCTCACTCTTTGAGCTGATTATCTCAATTAGCGAGACATGTCTCTTGTATCAAGCAACCAAGTATTCATCCCAGACGAATGTGTTAGTGCGTTGGACAGATCCAGTTAGCCCTTAGCACTTACCCCAAGTAGCGCACCCCTTGTGCCCAAGTTATCCCCACACACTCACCCTCTCTAAGTTTATGTGGAAGATGGTTGCTGGAAGGAACACACAATAAAACACACAAGTGGTAGAGGGAATTAAACTCTATTAATGCTCTCTAATAAATGCTACACTTGTTTACAAAGGTGAATATTGTGCTCTCCAAGTTCCTCCCTTCTTCTAAATATACAATTGAATTACTCAGGTATTTATATACATCACATGTCCTACTATAACTAGAATATTCTAACATTCCTACTACATTTAGAACATCCTACTTCCCTACTGTACATAGAACATCCTACATTCCTAGTGATTTTAGGATATCCAATATTCGTAGTGTATCTAGGACACGTGAGAATTCCCCAGAATACCCTCCAATGTTTCGGACCCTTCCGGAATATACTAAATTACTCTAGACTTTACAATGAGGTTCTAAAGCCTTTCATACTCTTCCAAGCGTAGTAGACAACCTCTTCACTATGTATGAACCTCGTTTGAACAACATAGCACTGCCATCCCAAAAGTACTGCTCATCTTCAGTCCCAGTATTATGGGGTACAACATTATTACTTCCTGCAGACTGTCTACTATAAGGGTGAGGGTGCTGCTTGACAGCCCATGAGCAGCTCCCCCTGGGGATCCTTATGCCTATGCTTAAGGAGTATGAGTGGGATAAATAGTCGGTCCGTGACATTCTCCCCCACTCAAACCCTTGACGTCCTCGTCAAGGCCACGTCTCCTTCCACGTGTTCCATGCCTTGACTTGGTTACTTGCTCCGGTATGCTGCATCTCTTGTCGCTCTTGCGATGGTGTATGGGCTGTGTGCCCATGACTCTGACCCTTGTTGTGCCGCTTCTTTGGTCACCTCTTACACGTGAGTAGGTCTTCAATGCACACCTTGAACGGGCAACTTGTATGTGCCACATGCCCTTACGCACTCGTTCCCATTGAGCATGCGCGTTTGTGCAAGCCCCTTGCTTACACACGAGTTTCTCACCATGCTCTGTCCCTTGGACACGAGCAACTCCCTTGGTCCTCCCATGGACCTTATCATGGTGCTTCACCCTCGGCTTGCCCATGACTTGCCCACTTTGAGCACCCAGTTGACGCCGAGGCCCTAGCGCCCACGTAGCACGCATTGATGAAATCTCTGGGCAATCCTCCATTGTCCTAGCGATCCTCAACACATGCTGAACCCCGTTGTGTGTGATAGTCATCGTGCCATCACCAAATACCACTGGCCTCATCTTGTCTAGGAACTCCATTCCTAGTGCAGTAGTCTCCGACTCCATGTCGACGACTAAGAAATCAACTTTGCCCGTCCACTTCCCCAAGCAGACACAGACATCCCATGCCCGACCGTACACCGGCGCGGACTTAATGTTGATGGCCTTCCACTCACCATCAGCCTTGGTGAACTTGACCCCCAGATCCTTGGCTTCCCTTAATGCCAAGAAGTTGTGTGACGCTCCTGTGTCCACAAGGAATCTGGTCCCAACGCCGTTCACCTCCCCATGGACAGCCATCAGGCCCCCTTGCACAACGCTTGTCCCTTGTTTTGTCGTGGCTACCTGTTCAGTTGGCTCTCTATCCACGACACCTGAAGCATTGAGGAGTCTCATGTTGGCTAGCGTGGCTTTCTTCTCCATGTGCATCGCCCCACACCTCATCTCCTCTTGAGACGACTCCTCCAAAGTTGCAACTAGGGCACTCAACCTTTTCTTCGTTGGGTATTCCCTTGCCCAATGTGGCCCTCCACATATGAAGCATCCTCGTTGGTTGGTCTTCGAAGTTGATCTGAATTCCTCCTTTTGATTGTTGTTCTTCTCAAACTTGTTGCCCCCATTGCCTCCCTTGGTTGGTTTGGCGGGCTCCTCTCTCCCACCATCCTCCTTGTTACCACCACCCTTGGCATCCTTCTTGGGACCCCTGAACTCCGTCAGGGACTCTGCAATAGCAATGGCATAAGCGAGGGTTTGAGGGTTCCTCCTCTTTACCTCCAACTGAGCCCAATGTTGCAACCCTCCAGTGAAGTAGATGAGTTGGGTCTTCTCTGTCATGTCTTCGACTTCAATCAAGAGAGATGTGAATGCCTTGATATATTCTTTAATGTGGCTAGTGTGCTTCAACTCACGTAGCTTCGTCATAGACACCTCTTAAGCATGTTCTAGTTAGAATTGCTTCTTGAAGTCATTCTTAAACTCATCCCAAGTATCGAGGAATAAGTTCCCTTCTTGATATCCAACTCTCGCCTTCTCCACCATAGGATACCATCCTCCTCGAGGTACATAGTGGCGGTATTGATGTTGGAAGTTTCATCCTCCACGTGCATGGCTTGAAAATACCTCTCCAAACTACAAAGGAAATTGTCGATTTCTCGAGCATCCCTTTTCCCTAACTACTTGGAAGGTTTGGGAATGTTCATCTTTGGCCAGGCCTGGATAGTAACACCCCCATTCACTGCAGCCTTCTTGCACAATATCAGCTCGTCCTTGAGAAGTTCATTTTCTTTCCTCAAGGCTTAGAGCTCTTCCCAAACCTTAGCCA
The DNA here is from genome assembly GCA_016808085.1 of Suaeda aralocaspica. Classification (NCBI taxonomy): domain Eukaryota; kingdom Viridiplantae; phylum Streptophyta; class Magnoliopsida; order Caryophyllales; family Amaranthaceae; genus Suaeda; species Suaeda aralocaspica. The sequence continues at coordinate 163,582 of PYUH01000311.1, read as the reverse complement.
TCTCGCTCTCCATCTTCTCTTTAACATGGCTCACGAGCGTGTTGGCTTCGGTGGAACACTCAATAGCAATCTTTCAACCATTGTGTCAACAATGTCCACTTGCTCTTTGAGTGCCCCAATATCCATCTCGGCCTTCCTTAGACCATCGGATAGTTCCGCGGCTCCCCTCTTGACCCTTGTGGATCGCTCCTCTGCTGTGGTCGAGTTCTCCACGCCTTTGCTACCCGTTACTGTAGCTTCTCAAATGCCGCCTGAGTAACCTCTGGCGCATTGCCTTCAGTTGCTTGTACTGAAGTGCTACACTTGTCCTTGGCCATCGAACCTTAATTCAACTTCGTTCACTTGCTAACACACTTGGACAATACCCCAACGACCGTAGCCGCTCTGATACCACTTGTCACGTGCTTACTAATTCCCCTTAGTCTTTCCATGCTGCCCACTAACTTCCACCCCTGGATGCTAGTCAAGAGTAAACCCTTCCTTAGTATATAGCTAAGTAATGCAACGAAAGCTTGAATAAAAGAATAAGAAAAACACAAGTTTATGAGTATGAGTTTTATTTCTTTGAGAGAAACTGAATACAATACTTATATTACTCTCTCTATCTCCCTCTGTGGGTTGGTTCGTGCAGGCTCTTTGACTCCCGCAAAGCCAGTCAACCCCGTGCGACAATTGCTCAACAGTCCGTCGAGAACAAGTCTGACTTCCCCTTGACACGCTCCGCGTGCCTGCGTAGCTCACTCCTTCAGCTGATTATCTCAATTAGCGAGACACGTCCCTTGTATCAAGCTACCAAGTATTCGTCCCAGACGAATGTGTTAGTGCGTTGGACAGATCCAGTTAGCCCTTAGCACTTACCCCAAGTAGCGCACCCCTTGTGCCCAAGTTGTCCCCACACACTCACCCTCTCTAAGTTTCTGTGGAAGATGGTTGCTGGAAGGAACAGACAATAAAACACACAAGTGGTAGAGGGAATTAAACTCTATTAATGCTCTCTAATAAATGCTACACTTGTTTACAAAGATGAATACTGTGCTCTCCAAGTTCCTCCCTTCTTCTGAATATACAATTTAATGACTCAGGTATTTATATACATCACCTGTCCTACTATAACTAGAATATTCTAACATTCCTACTACATTTAGAACAACCTACTTCCCTACTGTACATAGAACATCCTACATTCCTAGTGACTTTAGGATATCCAATATTCCTAGTGTATCTAGGACACGGGAGAATTCCCCAGAACACCCTCCAATGTTTTGGACCCTTCCGGAATATGCTAAATTACTCTAGACCTTACAATGAGGTTCTAAAGCCTTTCATACTCTTCCAAGCGTAGTAGACAAACTCTTCACTCTGTATGAACCTCGTTTCAACAACATAGCACTGCCATCCCAAAAGTACTGCTCATCTTCAGACCCAGTATTATGGTACAACATTATTACTTCCTGCAGACTGTCTACTATAAGGGTGAGGGTGCTGCTTGACAGCCCATGAGCAGCTCCCCCCTGGGGATCCTTATGCATATGCATAAGGACTATGTGTTGGATAAATAGTCGGTCCGTGACAACGTGCTATGGACCTCCACAACACCCCCCACAATCATTTTCGGCCCCTAAACACCTCTTAGGATCCCTCTTATGGCCTCTTCCAAAGAGGGGTAAACCTGCCCTATATGCAATCGACTAAAGCCATTTATCATCCCACATATGACCTTTTCACGCTGAATCCTCTGGTCTGGGTTACTATTTTTACCTTACGGGTCCCCTGAACGACAAAAAACAGTGAATAATAGCCTTTGTTTTAGGCCCTCGGAGGGGCCGTCCCGGGCCCTGTCACTTTTTCGCATCGTTGTTTTACCAACTGCTATGGACCTACACAGCACCCCCACGATCATTTTTGGCTTCTAAATATGTCTTAGGATCCCTCTTATGGCCTCATCAGGAGAAGAGAAAAACAACGTTATATGCAATTGTCTAAGGCCTTCTTATCATCCCAAATATGAACTTTTCACACCAAATCATTTGATCTAGTTCTTATTTTTACCTTACGGGCACCCCAGTTGATTTGCGGGAATTTTTTTCGGGACCCGTGAACCCCAAAAAACAGTGTTTAATAGCCTTTGTTTCAGGCCCCCGACGGGACTGTCCCGGGCCCCATCACTTTTTCACCCCGTGCTATGGACCTCCACAGCACCCCCACAATTTTGTTCGGCTTCTAAACACCTCTTCGGATCCCTCTTATGGCCTCTTTAGGACAGGATAAAAACAGCGTTATATGCAATTGTCTAAGGCCTTCTTATTATCCCTAATACGACCTTTTCACACTAAATCCTTTGATATGGTTCCTATTTTTACCTTACGGGCACCCCTGTTGATTTCCTGGAATTTTTTACTGGGACCCCTGAACCCCTGGATTGTACACCATTCAGACGGAATTCCAAAAAAAAGTAGATAAATCCAATTTGCGACGGAATTTTCCGTCGCAAATTTGCGATGAAATTTATTCCATCGCAAATGCTTTTTATAATTAAACGTTCCACAAACCCTACCTATATATAAAGCCACACTACCCCCTCTTTCTCATTTTTCTTTTCTCGCCTCTCTCTTTTCTTTCCCTACTTTCTTTTACTTTCTCTCTTTTCTTTCTTTGCTTTCCATTGCCTCTCTTTCTCTGATTTCTTTTACTTTCTCTCTTTTCTTTCTCTTTTCTATCAAGATTTAGTTTTTTTAGATCGAATTTGACCATATAAACCCTAGATCTAGGATTTTTATGGTCAAATTCGAGCTAACAAAAACTTTGAAGGTTGATTTTATTAAGGTAAGCTCTTCTTTTTAGTTTTATTTACGGTTTTTTTGGTTTGTTTTGTTCGTTTTGGGTGGATTATTGTTCGATCTTTTCGTTTTTGTGGATTTTGGTTCGACTCTTTTGGTTTTTAATGGTATTATGGTTTGATTCTTTCATTTTTGGTGGATTGTAGTTATTTGGGTTTGTTTTTGGTGTTCATATGGTGGTTTTGGGGTTATGTTTTGTGGTTCAATCTTGCGGATTTTTGGGTGTTTATGGGGTGGTTTGTGATGTTGCGGGTTTTTGGGTGTTTGCGGGGTGGTTGTCAAGGGTGAGTGGGGGTTGGTGCATGGTTGTGGTTTTGGGTGAGTGGGGTTTCGTGGTTGTGGGTATGGGTTTGTGGGTTTTGGTTTTCGGGTGGGTGGGGTTTGGTTTGTGGGTCTGCGTGGGTGGGGGTGGTTTGTGGGTTGTGGTTAAATGTTAAGGGTTTTTGGGTGTTAGCGGGGCGGTTGTCATGGGTGGGTGGGGGTTGGTGGTTGTGGTTTTGGGTGAGTGGGGTTTGGTGGTTGTGGGTCTGGCTTTGTGGGTTTCGGTTTCTAGGTGGGTGGGGGTCTGGGTTTGTGGGTCTGGCGTGGTGGTGGGGTGGGGTGGTGGTCTCGGTGTGGTGGTGGGGTTGCGTGGTGGTCTGGGCGTGGTGGTTTGAGCGTGGTGGTGGCGTGGGTTTGTTGAGGTGGTGGGGTGGCTATTGCTGCTTCACCACCATTTTTTTTATTTTGCTGTTTGCCATTTCCGACGGAATTTTGTACCCCTCACTTTTTATACCCCGGTTGATTTCCGGTATTTTGTTACCCCTGAAACCCAAAAAACAGTGAATAATAGCCTTTGTTTTAGGCCAATGGAGGGGTCGTCCCAGGCCCTGTCACTTTTTCGCCCCGTTTTTTTACCACGTGCTTTGGACCTCCACAGCACCCCCCACAATCGTTTTCACCTTCTAAACACCTGTTAGGATCTCTCTTATGGCCTCTTCCAGAGAGAGGTAAAGAAGCCTTATATTAAATAGTCTAAGGCATTCTTATCATCCCTAATATGACCTTTGTTAGGATCTCTCTTACGGGACTTCTGAACCCCAAAAAACAGTGAATGAAAAGCCTTTGTTTCAAGCCCACGGAGGGGCTGTCCTGTTCCCCATCACTTTTTTCGGCCAGTTTTTTTACCACGTGCTATGGACCTCCATAGCACCCTCCACCATCGTTTTCGTTCGCTGAACACCTCTTAGGATTCCTCTTATGGCCTCTTGTAGAGTGGAGAAAAGCAGATTTATGTGCAATCCTCTAAGGCCTTCTTATCATCCCTCATATGACCTTTTCACCCTGAATCTGTTGGACCGGGTTTCTATTTTTAACTTACGGACACCTCAGTCGATTTTTAGGATTTTTTTTCCCGGGACACTTGAACCCCAAAAAGCTATGAATAATAACCTTTGTTTTAGGCCCCCGGAGGTGTCGTCCCGGGCCCAATAACTTCTTTGCCCCTTTTATTTTACCCATGCTATGGACCTCCACAGCACCCCCCACGATAATTTTCTGCCCCTAAACACCTCTTAGTTTTCCTCTTGTGGTCTCTTCCAGATAGGGGAAAGCCAGCCTTGTATGCAATCGTCTAAGGCCTTCTTATAATCCCTCGTATGACATTTTCGTCCCGAATCCTTTGGTCTGGGTTCCTTTTCTTACCTTACGGGCACCCCGGTCAATTTCCGAGATTGTTTTTTCCCGGGAACCCTGAACCCCAAAAAACAATGAATAATAGCCTTTGGTTTAGGCCCCCGGAGGGGTCGTTCTGGCCCCGTCACTTTTTCGCCCCATTTTTTTACCACATGCTATGGACCTCCACAAAATCCCCTATGATCGTTTTTGGCCCCTAAATACCTCTTAGGATCCCTCTTACGGCCTCTTCCAGAGAGGGGAAAAACAAGCTTATATGCAATCGTCTAAGGCCTTCTTATCATCCCTCGTATGACCTTTTCACCT
>PYUH01000311.1:106103-156308 GCA_016808085.1 Suaeda aralocaspica | reverse complement strand
GAATCTTGCGGATTTTTGGGTGTTTATGGGGTGGTTTGTGGGTTTGTGGTTTATGGGTTGTGGTTAAATGTTGCGGGTTTTTGGGTGTTTGCGGGGTGGTTGTCAAGGGTGAGTGGGGGTTGGTGCATGGTTGTGGTTTTGGGTGAGTGGGGTTTCGTGGTTGTGGGTATGGGTTTGTGGGTTTTGGTTTTCGGGTGGGTGGGGTTTGGTTTGTGGGTCTGCGTGGGTGGGGGTGGTTTGTGGGTTGTGGTTAAATGTTAAGGGTTTTTGGGTGTTAGCGGGGCGGTTGTCATGGGTGGGTGGGGGTTGGTGGTTGTGGTTTTGGGTGAGTGGGGTTTGGTGGTTGTGGGTCTGGCTTTGTGGGTTTCGGTTTCTAGGTGGGTGGGGGTCTGGGTTTGTGGGTCTGGCGTGGTGGTGGGGTGGGGTGGTGGTCTCGGTGTGGTGGTGGGGTTGCGTGGTGGTCTGGGCGTGGTGGTTTGAGCGTGGTGGTGGCGTGGGTTTGTTGAGGTGGTGGGGTGGCTATTGCTGCTTCACCACCATTTTTTTTATTTTGCTGTTTGCCATTTCCGACGGAATTTTGTACCCCTCACTTTTTATACCCCGGTTGATTTCCGGTATTTTGTTACCCCTGAAACCCAAAAAACAGTGAATAATAGCCTTTGTTTTAGGCCAATGGAGGGGTCGTCCCAGGCCCTGTCACTTTTTCGCCCCGTTTTTTTACCACGTGCTTTGGACCTCCACAGCACCCCCCACAATCGTTTTCACCTTCTAAACACCTGTTAGGATCTCTCTTATGGCCTCTTCCAGAGAGAGGTAAAGAAGCCTTATATTAAATAGTCTAAGGCATTCTTATCATCCCTAATATGACCTTTGTTAGGATCTCTCTTACGGGACTTCTGAACCCCAAAAAACAGTGAATGAAAAGCCTTTGTTTCAAGCCCACGGAGGGGCTGTCCTGTTCCCCATCACTTTTTTCGGCCAGTTTTTTTACCACGTGCTATGGACCTCCATAGCACCCTCCACCATCGTTTTCGTTCGCTGAACACCTCTTAGGATTCCTCTTATGGCCTCTTGTAGAGTGGAGAAAAGCAGATTTATGTGCAATCCTCTAAGGCCTTCTTATCATCCCTCATATGACCTTTTCACCCTGAATCTGTTGGACCGGGTTTCTATTTTTAACTTACGGACACCTCAGTCGATTTTTAGGATTTTTTTTCCCGGGACACTTGAACCCCAAAAAGCTATGAATAATAACCTTTGTTTTAGGCCCCCGGAGGTGTCGTCCCGGGCCCAATAACTTCTTTGCCCCTTTTATTTTACCCATGCTATGGACCTCCACAGCACCCCCCACGATAATTTTCTGCCCCTAAACACCTCTTAGTTTTCCTCTTGTGGTCTCTTCCAGATAGGGGAAAGCCAGCCTTGTATGCAATCGTCTAAGGCCTTCTTATAATCCCTCGTATGACATTTTCGTCCCGAATCCTTTGGTCTGGGTTCCTTTTCTTACCTTACGGGCACCCCGGTCAATTTCCGAGATTGTTTTTTCCCGGGAACCCTGAACCCCAAAAAACAATGAATAATAGCCTTTGGTTTAGGCCCCCGGAGGGGTCGTTCTGGCCCCGTCACTTTTTCGCCCCATTTTTTTACCACATGCTATGGACCTCCACAAAATCCCCTATGATCGTTTTTGGCCCCTAAATACCTCTTAGGATCCCTCTTACGGCCTCTTCCAGAGAGGGGAAAAACAAGCTTATATGCAATCGTCTAAGGCCTTCTTATCATCCCTCGTATGACCTTTTCACCTGGAATCCATTTGCCTTGATTCCTATTTTTACCTTACGGGCACCCCGGTCAATTTCCGGGTTTTTTTTTTCGGGACCGTTATACCCCAAAAAATAGTGAATAAATAGCCTTTGTTTCAGGCCCCCGAAGGGGCTATCCCGTTCCCCATCAATTTTTCGCCCCGTTAAATTACCACGTGCTATGGACCTCCACCACACCCCCACCATCGTTTTCGGCCCCTAAACACCTGTTAACATCCTTCTTATGGCCACTTCCAGAGTAGAGAAAAGCAGTATTATATGCAACAGTCTAAGGTCTTCTTATCATCCCTCATATGACCTTTTCACCCCAAATCTTTTGGACCGGGTTCCTATTTTTATCCTACGGACACCACGGTAGATTTTCGGGATTTATTTTCTTGGCACCCCTGAACCCCAAAAAACAGTGAGTAATAACCTTTGTTTTAAGCCCCCGCAGGTGACGTCCCGGGCCCCGTCTCTTTTTTACCCCTTTTTATTTACCACGTGCTACGGACCACCACAGAACCCCCAACAATCGTTTTCAGTCCCTAAACAAATCCTAATTTCCATCTTATGGCCTCTTCCAGAGAGGAGAAAACCACCCTTATATGCAATCGTCTAAGGCCATCTTATAATCCCTCATATGACCTTTACTCACCGAATCCTTTGGTCTGGGTTCCTATTTTTACCTTACGGGCACCTTGGTCAAATTCCGGGATTTTTTTTTCAGGACCCCTGAACCCCAAAAGACCGTGAATAAAAACCTTTGTTTCAGACCCCCGGTTTAGCCGTCCCGGTCCCCGTAACTATTTCACACCGTTTTTCTACCAAGTGCTACAGACATACACAGCACCCCCCACGATCATTTTTGGCCCCTAAACACCTCTTAGGATTCTTCTTATGGCCTCTTTTAAAGATCGGAAAGACAGCCTTATACGCAATCGTTTAAAGCCTTGTAATCATTCCTCGTATGACCTTTTCACCCCGAATCCTTTTGTCTTGGTTCCTATTTTTACCTTACGGGCACCACAATCAATTTCCGGGATATTTTTTTCAAGCCCCCGGAGGGGCCGTCCAGGGCCCCGTCACTTTTTCACCTAGTTTGTTTTTACCACGTGCCATGGAGCTCCACGGCAACACCCACAATCGTTTTCGGCCGGTAAACACCTCTTAGGTTCCCTCTTATTGCCTCTTTCAGAGAAGGTAAAACCAGCCTTGTATGCAATCGTCTATGGCCTTCTTATCATCGATGATATGACCTTTTCACCCCGAATCTTTAGGGTTGGGTTCCTATTTTTAACTTACGGAGACCTCGGTCGATTTTCGGTTTTATTTTTCCCGGGACCCCTAATCCCTAAAAAATAGTGAATAATAACCTTTGTTCTAGGCCCCCGGAGGTGCCGTCCTTGGCCCCATCACTTTTTTGCCCCTTGTATCTTACCACGTGCTATGGACCTCCACAGCACCCCCCACGATCGTTTTCGGCCCCTAAACAACTCATAAGATCCCTCTTATGGCCTCTTCAGGAGAGGAGAAAACCAGCCTTATATGCAATCGTCTAAGGCCTTCTTATTATCCCTCATATGATCTTTTCACACCGAATCTTTTCATCTGGGTTCCTATTTATACCTTATGGGCACCCGTGTCAAATTTCTTGATTTTTTTTTCCGGGACCCCTGAACCCCAAAAAACCGGGAATAAAAGCCTTTTTTTCACACCCACGGAGGGGCCGTCCCAGGCCCCATAACTTTTTCACTCTGTTTTTTTTACACGTGCTACAGACGTCCACAGCACCCCCCACCATCGTTTTCGGCCCCTAAACACCTCTTAGTATAACTCTTATGGCCTCTTCTATAGAGGGAAAAAACAGCCCTATATGCAATCGTCTAAGGGCTTCTTATCATCCCTCATATTACCTTTTCACCCCGAATCCTTTTGTCATGGTTCCTAATTTTACCTTACGGGCACCCCGGTCAATTTCTAGGACCCCTGTACCCCTAAAAACAGTGAATAATAGCCTTTGTTTCAGGCCCCCAGAGGGGTCATCCCGTTCCCCATCACTTTTTCGCCCTGTTTTTTTACCATGTGCTATGGACCTGCACAGCACCCGCACCATCGTTTTCGGCCCCTAAACACCTCTTAGGAACCCTCGTATGGCTTATTCCTGAGTGGAGAAAAGTAGCTTTATATGCAATCATCAAAGGCCTTCTTATCGTCCCCATACGACCTTTTCGTCCTGAATCTTTGGGACCGAGTTCCTATTTTAACTTACGGACACCTTGGTCGATTTTTAGGATTTTTTTCCCGGGACCCTTGAACCCCAAAATACAGTGAATAATAACCTTTGTTTTCGGCCCCCGTAGGTGCCGTCCCGTGCCCCGTCACTTTTTTGCCCCTTTTTTTTACCATGTGCTATGGAGCTCCACAGCATCCCCTACGATCGTTTTCAGCCCCTAAACAGCTCTTACTTTCCCTCTTATGGCCTCTTGTAGAGAGGAGAAAACTAGCTTTATATGCAATCGTCTAAGGCCTTCTTATAATACCTCATATAAACTTTTCACACCGAATCCTTTGGTCCGGGTTCCTATTTTTACCTTACGGGCACCCTGGTCAAATTCCGGGATTTTTTTTCCAGGACCCCTGAACCCCAAAAGACCATGAATAATAGCCTTTGTTTTAAACCCTCGGAGGGGCCGTCCCGGGCCCCGTAACATTTTTGCCTCGTCTGTTTACCATGTGCTACAGACGTCCATAGCACCCCCCACGATCGTTTTCGGCCCCTAAACACCTCTTATGTTCCATCTTATGGCCTCTTCTAGAGAAGGGAAAAACAGCCTTATATGCAATTGTCTAACGCCTTCTTTTCATCCCTCATATGACCTTTTCACCCCGGATCCTTTTGTCCTGGTTCCTACATTTACGTGACGGAAACCTCGGTCAATTTCCGGGTTCTTTCCCGAGACCCCTGTACCCCAAAAAACAGTGAGTAATAGCCTTTATTTAAGGCCCCCAGAGGGGCCATTCCGTTGCCATCACCTTTTCCCATCGTTTTTTTACCACGTGCTATGGACGTCCACAGCACCCCCACAATTTTTTTCGACCCTTAAACACCTCTTAGGAACCCTCTTTTGGCCTCTTCCAGAGTTGAGAAAAGCAACATCGTTTTTCGCCTTGTTTTTTTTCTTAACACGCGCTATAGACATCCACAGCACCCCCACGATAGTTTTTGGCCCCTAAACACCTCTTACGATCCACTTATGGCCTCTTCTGAATGGGGAAAAATAGTCTTATACGCAATCGTCTAAGGCCTTTTTATCATCCCTTATATGACCTTTTCACTCCGAATCCTTTTTTCTGGGTTACAATTTTTACCTTACGGGGAGCTCGGTCGATTTCCTGGATTTTTTTCCGGGACCCCTGAACCATCAATAAAAGTTAATAATACCCTTCGTTTCAGGTGCCCGGAGGGGCCTTACCGGTCACAACACTTTTTCGACCCGTTCTTTTACCACGTGCTATGGACCTCCATAGCACCCCCACGATCATTTTTGGCCCCTGAACACCTCTTGGGATCCCTCTTATGGCCTCTTCCAGAGAGGAAAAAAACAACCTTATATGCAATCGTTGAAGGCCTTCATATCATCCCTGATATGACCTTTTCACCCCGAATCCTTTGGTCTGGGTTCCTATTTTTACCTTAAGGGCATCCCCGTTAATTTCCGGGATATTTTTTTTGTAGATCCCAGAACCCCAAAAAAAAAGTGAATAGTAGCCCCCGCATGCTAAGGACCTCCACGGCACGCCCCGCGATCGTTTTTGGCACTAAACATCAGACCTTTTCACCCCGAATCCTTTGGTCTGGATTCTTATCTTTACCTTACTGGCACCCCGGTCGATTTTCGTGAATTTTTTTCCGAGACCCCTGTACCCCAAATAATAGTGAATAATAGCCTTTGTTTCTGGCCCCTAGAGGGGCCGTCCCGGGCTTCGTCACTTTTTCGCCCAGTTTTTTTACCACGTGCTATGGACCTCCACAGCACCCCCAGCTATCAATTTTGGTCCCTAAACACCTCTTACGATCACTCTTACAGACTCTTGCAGAGAGAGGAAAAACAACCTTATAGGCAATCGTCTAAGGCCTTGTTATCATCCTTTATATGACCTTCTCACCCCGAATCCTTTTTTCTGGGTTCCTGTTTTTATCCTACGGGCACCCCGGTCGATTTCACGGATTTTTTTTCCGGGACCCCTGTATCCCAAAAAACAGTGAATAATAGCCTTTGTTTTAGCTGCTCGGAGGGGCCGTCTCAGGCCCTGTCACTTTTTCGCCCCGTATTTTTTACTACATGCTATGGACCTCCACAGCACCCCCACGATAGTTTTTTGCCCCTAAACACCTCTTACGATCCACTTATAGCCTCTTCTAGAAGGGGAAAAACAGCCTTATATGAAATCGTCTAAGGCCTTGTTTTCATCCCTTGTATGACCATATCACATCGAATTCTTTAGTCCGGGTTCCTATTTTTACCCTACGGGCACCTCGGTAAATTTACGAAATTTTTTTTCCGGGACCCCTGAACCAACAATAACAATGAATAATAGCCTTGTTTTCAGGAGCCTGGAGGGGCCATCCCGGGCGTGGTCACTTTATCGACCCGTTTTTTTACCACGTCACTTTTTCCCCCCGTTTTTTTACCATATGCTAAGCACCTCCACAACACCGCCAACGATCGTTTTCGGCCCCTAAACACCTCTTAGGATCCCTCTTATGGCCTCTTCAAGGGTGAGGAAAAATAGCCGTACATGCAATCGTCGAAGGCCTTCTTATCTTCCCTCATATGACCATTTCACCCCGAATCCCCTGGTATGGGTTCCTATTTTTACCTTACAGGCACCCGGGTTTATTTCCGGGATTTTTTTTCCCGAACCACTGAATCCCCAATAAAAGTGACTATTAGCCTTTGTTTTAGGCCCCCGAAGGGGCCGTCCCGGGCGTTGTAATTTTTTCGCCCCGTTTTTTTATCACGTGCTATGGACCTCCACAGCACCCCCCACGTTCGTTTTCGGCCCCTAAAAACCTCTTAGGATCCCTCTTATCGCCTCTTCTAGAGATGGGAAATACAACCTTACTTGGAATCGTCTAAGGCGTTCTTATCATCCCTCGCATGACCTTTTCTCCCATAATCCTTTTTTCTAGGTTCCTGTTTTTAACTTACGGGCACCACGGTCGATTTCCAGGAAGTTTTTTTTCGAGATCCCTGAACCCCAAAAACAGCGAATAATAGCCCTTTGATTAGGCCCCCGGAGGGGCCAACCCGAGCACCGTCTTATGGCCTAAACACCTCTTAGGTTCCCTGAACCCCAAAAAACAGTGAATAAATGAAAAACAACCTTTGTTTCAAGCCGACAGAGGGCCAATTCGGGGCCCCGTCACTTTTTGGCCCCGTTTGTTTATCACATGGTAAGCACCTCCACAGCACCGCCCACGATCGTTTACGGCCCCTAAACAACTCTTAGGATCCCTCTTATGGCCTCTTCTAGGGAGGGGAAAATACAGACTTATATGCAATCGACTAAGGCCTTGTTATCACCCCTTATATGTCCTTTTCACCCGAATCCTTTGGTCTATGTTCGTCTTTTTACCTTACGGTCACCCTGGTCAATTTCCGGGATTTTTTTTTTCCGGACCCCAGTACCCCAAAAAACAGTGAATAATAGCTTTTATTTCGGTCCATAGAGGGGCCGTCCCGGGCCCAGTCACTTTTTTCCCCTGTTTTTTTACCACATGCTATGCACCTCCACAACACCCCCCACGATCGTTTTCCGCCCCTAAATACTTCTTACGATACCTCTTATGGCCACTTCAAGAGAGGGGAAAAACAACCTTAAATGCAATAGTCTAACGCCTTGTTATCATCCTTTATATGACCTTTTCTCCCCGAATCCTTTAGGCTAGGTTCCTATTTTTATCGTACGGGCACCGTCGTCCATTTTCGGGATTTTTTATCCTGGACATCTGTAGCCAAAAAAACTGTGAATAATAGCCTTTGTTTCAAGCCCCTAGAATGGCCGTCCCGAGCCCCACGATCTTTTTCGGCCCCTAAACACCTCTTACGATCCGACTTATGGCCTCTTTCAAGAAGTGAAATACAACCTTATATGCAATCGTCCAAGGCCTTGTGATGATCCCTTATATGACCTTTTCACCCCGAATCCTTTTGTCGAGGTTCCTATTTTTACCTTACTCATTCCTTGGTCAATTTCCGGGTTTTTTTTTTCTGGGACACCTGAACCATCAATAACAGTGAATAATACCCTTCGTTTCAGGCACCCGGAGGGGCCGTCCTAGGCCTTGTCACTTTTTCGACCTGTTTTTTACCACATGCTATTGACCTCCATAGCACCCCCCCACAATCGTTTTTGGCCCCTGATTACCTCTTAGGATCCATCTTACGGCCTCTTCCAGAGTGGGGAAAAACAACCTTACATGCAATCGTCTAAGGCCATCTTATGATCCCTCACATGACCTTTTCTCCCCATATCCTTCGGTCTTTGTTCCTCATTTTACTTTACGGGTACCCCGGTCGATTTCCTTGATTTTTTATTCTGGGACCCCTGAACCATCAATACCAGTGAATAATAGCCTTCGTGTAAGGCGCCCGATGGGCCGTCCCGGCCCCTCACTTTTTCGACCGTTGTTTTACCACGTGGTATGGAACTCCATAGCAACCCCACGATCGTTTTCGGCCCCTGATTACCTCTTAGGATCCATCTTATGGCCTCTTTTAGAGGGGCGAAAAACAACCTTATATGCAATAGTCGAAGGCCTTCTTATCATCCCTCATACGACCTTTTCACCACGAATCTTTTGGTTTAGGTTCCTATTTTTACCTTACGGGCACCCCGGTTGATTTCCGGGATTTTTTTTTTCAGGGACCACTGAACCCCAAATAATAGTGAATCATAGCCTTTGTTTCAGGCCCCTGGAGGGGCCGTCCTGACTGTTTTTCGCCACGTGTTTTTACTACGTTCTATGGACCTCCACAGAACCAACCACGATTGTATTCGGCCCCTAAAAACCTCATAGGATCCCTATTATGGCCTCGTCCAAAGAGGGGAAAAACAACCTTACATGCAATTGTCTAAGGCCTTCTTATCATCCCTCACATGACCTTTTCTTCAAGAATGCTTTGTTCTTGGTTCCTGTTTTTACCTTATGGGCACCGCAGTCGATTTCCTTGATTTTTTTTTTCCGAGAACCCTGAACCCCAATAAAATAGTGAATAGTAGCCTTCTTTTAGGCCCCCGGAGTGGCCACCCAGGGCACTGTCACTTTTTCGCCTTTGTTTTTTTACCACACGATATGGACCTCCACAGCACCCCCCGCGATCGTTTTCAGCGCTAAACACCTCTTAGGATCACTCTTATGGCATCTTCAAGAGAGGGGAATAGTAGCTTGATGTGCAATCGTCTTAGGCCTTGTTATCATCCCTCATATGAACTTTTCAGCACGAATCCTTTGGTCAGGGTACCTATTTTTACCTTACCGGCATCCCGGTCGATTTCCGGGACCCCTGTACTCCAAAAAACAGTGAATAATAGCCTTTGTTTCAAGCGGCCGGAGGAGCGGTCTAGGGGCCTGTTACTTTTTCGCCCCGTTTTTTTACCACGTGCAATGGACCTCCACAGCACCCCCCACGATAGTTTTCGGCCCTAAACACCTCCTACGATCCCACTTATGGCCTCTTCCGAGAGGGGAAATATAACCTTATATGAAGTCAACTAAGGCCTTGTTATCATCCCTTATATGACATTTTCACCCCGAATCCTTTGGTGTAGGTTCTTATTTTTACCTTACGGGCACCTCGTTTGCTTTCCGGGTGTTTTTTTCTAGGACACCTGAACCATCAATAACAGTAAATAATAGCCATTGTTTCAAGAGCCCGGAGGGGCCGTCTCGGGCCCCGTCACTTTTTTGACCCTTTTTTTTACCACGTGCTATGGACCTCCGTCGCACCCCCATGACCGTTTTCAGCCCTAAACACCTCTTAGGATCACTCTTGTGGCCTCTTCAAGAGAGGTTAAGAACAGCCTTATGTGCAATCGTTTAAGGCCTTGTTATCATCCCTCGTATGACATTTTCACCCCGAATCCTTTGGTCGGGGTTCCTATTTTCACCTTATGGGCATCCCGGTAGAATTCCGGGACCCGTGTACCCCAAAAAACAGTGAATAATAGCCTTTGCTTAAGGCGCCTAGAGGGGCCGTCTCGTGCCCTATTACTTTTTTGCCCCGTTTTTTTTACCACGTGCTATGGACCTCCACAGCACCCCCCTTGATAGTTTCCGGCCCCGAAACACCTCTTACAATCCCAGCTATGGCCTCTTCCGTGAGGGGAAATACAACCTTATATGCAATTGTCTAAGGCCCTGTTATCATCCCTTATATGACCTTTTCACCCCGAATCCTTTGGTCTAGGTTCCTATTTTTACCTTACGGGCACCTCGGTCGATTTCCGGGTTTGTTTTTTCTGGGACACCTGAACCATCAATAATAGTGAATAGTAGCCTTCGTTTTAAGCGCCCAGAGGGGCAGTCTCGGTCCCCGTCACTTTTTTGACTTTTTTTTTACCATGTGCTATGGACCACCACAGCACCCCCCACGATCGTTCTCGGCCCCTAATTACCTCTTAGGATCCATCTTATGGCCTCTTCTAGAGAGGGGAAAAACAACCTTATATGCAATCGTCGAAGGCGGTCTTATCATCCCTCATATGACCTTTTCACCCCGAATCCTTTCGTCGGGGTTCCTATTTTCACCTTACGGGCATCCCGGTCAAATTTCGGGAACCTTATACCCCAAAAAACTGTGAATAATAGCCTTCGTTTCAGGCGCCTGGAAGTGTCATCCCTGGCCTCGTCACTTTTTCGACCCGTTTTTTTACCACGTGCCATGGTCCTCCACAGCACCCCTTATTACCTCAGCCCCTTATTACCTCTTAGGATCCATCTTATGGCCTGTTCTAGAGAGGTGAAAAACAACCTTTTGTGCAATCATCGAACGTCTTCTTATCATCCCTCATATGATATTTTCACCCCCAATCCTTTGGTCTGGGTTCCTATTTTTACCTTACAGGCACCCCGGTTGATTTCCGTGATTTTTTTTCCGGTACCACTGCACGCCAAATAACAGTGAATAATAACTTTTTTTCAGGCCCTCGGAGAAGCCGTCGCACACCATGTAAGTTTTTCGCCCCGTTCTTTTACCACATGCTATAGACCACCACAGATACCCCCACGATCGTTTTCGGCCCCTAAAAACCTCATAGGATCCCTCTTATGGCCTCCTCTGGAGAGGGGAAAATTAGCGTTATATGCTATCGCATAGGCCTTGTTATCATCCCTTATATGACCTTTTCACCCGAATCCTTTGGTCTGGGTTCCTATTTTTACCTTACGGGCACCCCGGTCGATTTCCAAGATTTTTTTTTCCACGCCCCTAGTACCACAAAAAACAGTGAATAACAGCTTTTGTTTCGGCCCTTAGTGGGGCCGTCCCGGGCCCCATCACTTTTTTCCTCAGTTTTTTTCCATGTGCTATGCATCTCCACAACACCCCCCCCCCTCCACGATCGTTTTCAGCCTCTAAACACCTCTTACGATCCCTCTTATGGCCTCTTCTAGGGAGGGGAAAAACAACCTTATATGCTATCGTCTAACGCCTTGTTATCATCCTTTATATGAACTTTTCACCCCAAATCCTTTGGTCTGGGTTCCTATTTTTAACTTACGGACACCCTGGTCGATTTTCTGGATTTTTTATCCGGGACACCGGTACCCCAAAATAGAGTGATTAATAGCCTTTATTTTAGGCCTCTAGAGGGGTCGTCCCGCATCCCGTCTCTTTTTCGCCCTGTTTTTTTTACCATGTACACCTATACACCTTTTCGGCCCCTATACCACAGCAACCCCCATGATCGTTTTCGGCCCCTATACACCTCGTACGATCCCACTTATGGCCACTTCCAAGAGGGGAAATGCAACCTTCTATGCAATCGTCTAAGGCCTTGTTATCATCCCTTATATGACCTTTTCACCACGAATACTTTGGTCTTGGTTCTTATTTTTACCTTACGGGCACCTTGGTCGATTTCCGAGATTTTTTATTGTGGGACCCCTGAACCATCAATAACAGTGAATAATAGCCTTCATTTTAGGCGCCCGGAGGGGTCGTCCCGGGCCCCGTCAAATTGTTGACTCATTTTTTTAGCACGTGCTATGGACCTCCACAGCACCCCCCACGATCGTTTTCTGCCCCTGATTACCTCTTTGGATCCATCTTATGGCCTGTTCTAGGGAGGTGAAAAATAACCGTATGTGAAATCATCGAAGGCCTTCTTATCATCCCTCATATGACATTTTCACCCCCAATCCTTTGGTCTGGGTTCCTATTTTTACCTTACGGGCACCCCGGTAGATTTCCGTGATTTTTTTTTCCGGTACCATTGCACGCCAAATAACAGTGAATAATAACTTTTTTCACGCCCTCGGAGAAGCCGTCGCACACCATGTAAGTTTTTCGCCCCGTTCTTTTACAACATGCTATAGACCACCACAGATACCCCCACGATCGTTTCCGGCCCCTAAAAACCTCATAGGATCCCTCTTATGGCCTCCTCTGGAGAGGGGAAAATTAGCTTTATATGCTATCGCATAGGCCTTGTTTTCATCCCTTATATGACCTTTTCACCCGAATCCTTTGGTCTGGGTTCCTATTTTTACCTTACGGGCACCCCGGTCGATTTCCATAATTTTGTTTTCCAGGACCCCAGTACCCCAAAAAACAGCGAATAACAACTTTTGTTTCGGCCCTTAGTGGGGCCGTCCCGGGCCCCATCACTTTTTTTCTCAGTTTTTTTCCACATGCTATGCACCTCCACAACACCCCCCACCTCCACGATCGTTTTCAGCCCCTAAACACCTCTTACGATCTCTCTTATGGCGGCTTATAGGGAGGGGAAAAACAACCTTATAAGCAATCGTCTAACACCTTGTTATCATCCTTTATATGAACTTTTCACCCCAAATCCTTTGGTCTGGGTTCCTATTTTTAACTTACCGACACCCTGGTCAATTTTCTGGATTTTTTATCCCGGACCCCTGTACTCCAAAATATAGTGAATAATAGCCTTTGTTTTAGGCCCCTAGAGGGGTCTTCCGGGATCCCATCTCTTTTTCGCCCTGTTTTTTTACCATGTACACCTATACACCTTTTCGGCCACTATACCGCAGCAACCCCCATGATCGTTTTATGCCCCTATACACCTCGTACGATCCCACTTACGGCCACTTCCTAGAGGGGAAATACAACCTTCTATGCAATCGTCTAAGGCCTTGTTATCATCCCTTATATGACCTTTTCACCCCGAATACTTTGGTCTAGGTTCCAATTTTTACCTTACGGGCACGTTGGTCGATTTTCAAGATTTTTTATTGTGGGACCCCTGAACGATCAATAACAGTGAATAATAGCCTTCATTTTAGGCGCCCGGAGGGGCCGTCCCGGCCCCGTCAGTTTTTCGACTCGTTTTTTTAGCACGTGCTATGGACCTCCATAGCACCCCCCACGATCGTTTTCTGCCCCTGATTACCTCTTTGGATCCATCTTATGGCCTCTTCCAGAGAGGGGAAAAACAACCTTATATGCAATCGTCTTTGTTCCCGAATCCTTTGGTCTTTGTTCCTGTTTTTACCTTAGGGGCACCCTGGTCAATTTCCTTGATTTTTTATAACGAGATCCCTAAACCAAAAAAAATAGTGAATAATAGCCTTCGTTTCAGGCCCCCGGAGGGGCCATAGCGGGCCTTGTCAGTTTTTCACTCCGTATTTTTACCACTTGTATGAACCTCCACAGAACCCCCCACGATCGTTTTCGGCTGCTAAAAACCTCATACGATCCCTCTTATGACCTCTTCTAGAGAGGGGAAAACAACCTTATTTGGTATAGTCTAAGGCCTTCTTATCATGCTTTATATGAGCTTTTCACCCAGAATCCTTTGGTCTAGGATACTATTTTTACCTTACTGGAACCCCGGTTGATTTCCGGGATTTTTTATCCGGGACCCCTAAACCCTGAAAATAGTGAATAACAGCCTTTGTGCAGCCCCCTGCAGGGGCCGTTCCAGGCCCCGTAACTTTTTCGCCCCGTTTTTTTTTACCACGTGCTTTGGATGTCCACTGCACCCCCAATAATCGTTTTCGGCCCCTAAACAACGTTATATGCAATCGTCTGAGGCCTTCTTATCATACCTCATGTGGCCTTTTCACCCTGAATCTTTTGGTCTGGGTTCCTATTTTTAATTTACGAACAACCTGGTCAATTTGTGGTTTTTATTTCCCAAACCCCCGAACCCAAACAAACAATGAATGATAGCCTTTGTTTCAGGCCCCTAGAGAGGTCGTCTTGGGCCCTGTCACTTTTGCGCCTCGTTAGTTTACGACGTGAACCCCCGAATGCTCTTATCATCCCTCATATGACCTTTTCATCCAGAATCATTTCGTCAAGGTTTCTATTTCTATAGTACGGGCACCCCGGTCGATTTCCGGGATTTTTTTTCCCGGGACCCCTGATTCCCAAAAAAAGTAAATAATAGCTTTGTTTTAGGCACTCTGAGGTGACCTCCCAGGCCCGGTCATTTTTCTCCCTATTTTTTTGAACCCGTGCTATGGACCTCCACAGCACCCCCACAATCGTTTTCGGCCCCTAAACACCTCTTAGGGTCCATCTTATGGCCTCTTCCAGAGAGGGGAAAACTAGTCTTATATGCAATCGTCTAAGGCCTTCTTATCATCCCTCATGTGACCTTTTCACCCAGAATCCTTTGGCCTGGGTATCTATTTTTACCCTAAAGTCACCCCGGTCGATTTCCGGGATATTTTTTCCCGGATCTTAGTAACCCACAAAACAGTGAATAATAGCTTTTGTTTCGGCCCTTAGAGGGGCTGTCCCGGGCCCCAACACTTTTTCCCCCTGTTTTTTACCACATGAATAATAGCTTTTGTTTTTTTACCATACTTTTTTCCCTTGTTTTTTTACCACGTGCCATTGATACATCTTCCCAGGGACCAACTGGAACTGGAAATGGTATGTATAACCCTTGATAAAAGGTTGCTTTAGCCTTTTAACATATAGCACATTGAGAAATCACAGCTTCCACATCTCTAATCATCATGGGCCAATAAATATGTTCCTGCAGCATACTCAATGATTTAGCAATTCCCAAATGCCCTGCAAGACCCCCTCCATGCGCCTCTCGGACCAATAATTCCCAGATTGAACAATTAGGCACGCACAGTTGATTCCCTTTAAACAGGAACCCATCATGTAAGATATATGATCCAACTACTCCACTTCTCAGTTGTTGCATCATAGGACCAAAATCAATGTCACCTTCATAATATGTCATGATATGGTCAAAACCCAACAGCTTGCGATTCGGAACACTAATCAACACATACCTTCTGGAAAGTGCATCTGCTACCACATTAGACTTGCCATCCTTGTATTTAGATGAAAAATGAAAAGATTGAAGGAACTCAACCAACTTGGCATGTCTAGGATTCAGTTTCTGCTGACCATTAATATGTTTCAATGTTTCAATGCTTTTGGCTTCTTTGAATTCCCATGTTTTTCCACCCTGAGTGCCAATTTGCATATGTTATCATACGTCCAGTAGGTTTGCAATTCTACTCTTTCCCTAATGGATTCATCCAGCCCTGCCAAAAACCGAGGAACTTGGTGATCTTCCTTCCCTTCTAGGTCATACAATATCATCAACTTTTCGAAAGCATTGATATACTCCTCAACACTTTGCTGTCCTTTTATGCAATCGACTAAGGCCTTCGTATCATCCCTTATATGACCCTTCTACCTCGAATCCTCTTGTCCGGGTTCCTATTTTTAGCTTACGGGTACACCGGTCGATTTCCGGGATTTTTGTCGGGACCCCTTAACCCCAACAAACAGTGAATAATAGACTTTGTTTTAGGCCCCCAGAGGAGCCGTCCCGGGCACCGTCACTTTTTCGCCCCATTTTTTTTACGACGAGCTATGGACCTCCAAAGCAACACCTCTTAGGATCCCTCTAATGGCCTCTTCTAGACAATGGAAAAACAGCCTTATATGCAATCGTCTAAGGCCTTCTTATCATCCCAAATATGACCTTTTCGCCCCAAATCCTTTGATCTGGTTCCCATTTTTACCTTACGCTATCCCTTGACGATTTCAAGGATTTATTTTTTGGGACCCCTAAACCCCATAAAACAGTTAATAATAGCCTTTGTTTCAGACCCCCCCCCCCCGGAGGGTCCTTCCGGTGCCCCATCACTGTTTTACCTCGTTTCTTTACCACGTGCAATGGACGTCCACAGCACCCCCCCACGATCGTTTTTAGCCCTTAAACAGCTCTTACGATCCCTCTTATGGCTTTTTCCTGAAAGGGAAAAAATAGTCTTATTTGCAATCGTCTAAGGCCTTTTAATCATCTCTCATATGACCTTTTCACCGCGAATCCTTTGGACTGGGTTCCTATTTTTACCTTATGGGCACCGCAGTCGATTTTCGGCAGTTTTTTTCCTTTTTGGGACCGCCGAACCCAGAAAAAAAGGGAATAACAGCCTTTGTTTTAGGCCGACGGAGGGGCCGTCCCGGGCACCGTCACTTTTTCGCCCCGTTTTTTCACCACGTGCTATGGACCTCCACAACATCCCCTACGATAACTTTGGCCGCTACACCTCGTAGGATCCCTCTTATGGCCTGTTCCAAAGAGGGGAAAAACAACATTATATGCAATCATATATGTCTTCTTATCCTCCTTAATATGACCTTTTCACCCCAAAACCTTTGATCTGGGTTCTTATTTTTACCTAACAGACACCCCGGGCGATTTCCATTATTTTTTTTCCCTTGAACCCTAAAAAACAGTGAATAATGGCCTTTGTTACGGTGCCCCGGAGAGGCCATCCCGGGACCCGTCACTTTTTTGCCCCGTTTTTTTAACCACGTTCTATGGACCTCCACAACCCCCCCCCCTCCACCCACGATCCTTTTCGGTGCCCTAAACACCTCTCAGGATCCCTCTTATGGCCTCTTCTAAACTGGGGAAAACCAATCTTATATGAAATCGACTAAGGCCTTCTTATCATCTCTCATGTGTCCTTTTCACTGCGAATCCTTTAATCTGGGTTCCTGTTTTTACCTTACGCGCACATCAGTCGATTTCTTTGATTTTTTTCGGGACCCCTGAACCCAAAAACAGTGAATAATAGCCCTTGTTTTAAGCCCCCATCACTTTTTCGCCCCATTTTTATACCACGTGCTATGGACCTCCACAACACACCCCCACGATCATTTTTGTCTACTAAACAGCCTTATATACAATCGTCTAAGGCCTTCTTATCAACCCTAATATGTCCTTTTCACCCCAAATCCTTTGATTTCGTACCTATTTTTACCTTACAAGCACCCTTGTCGATTTAAAGGGTTTCTTTTTTCGGTTCCCCTGAACCTCTTAAAAAAGTGAATAATAGCCTTGGTTTCAGGCCCCCCTGAGGTGCCGTCCCGATTCCCTTCACTATTTCACCCCGTTTTTTTTACCATGTGCAATGGACGTCTAAAGCACCCCCCCACGATCATTTCTGCCCCTAAACAAGTCTTACGATCCCTCTCATGGACTTTTCCATGGGAAAAAAACAGCCTTATATGCAATCGTCTAAGGCCTTCTTATCATACCTCATATGACCTTTTCACCCCGAATCCTTTAGTCCGGGTTCCTATTTTTACCTTACGGGCACCGCGGTCGATTTCCGAGAGTTTTTTTTCCGTGACCGCTGAACCCCAAAAAAAAGGGAATAATAGCCTTTGTTTTAGGCCCACGGAGGGGTCGTCCCAGGCATCGTCACTTTTTCGCTCCGTTTTTTTTGCACGTGCTATGGACCTCCACAGCACCCCCCACGATTGTTTTCGGCCCCTACACCTCGTAGGATCCCTGTTATGGCCTCTTCTAAAGAGGGGAAAGACAACATTATATGCAATCGTCTAAGTCTTCTTATCATCCGATCCCTAATATGACCTTTTCACCTGAAATCTTTTGATCTGGGAGCTTATTTTTACCTTACAGGCACCCCTGTCGATTTCCATGATTTTTTTATCGGGACCCCTGCACCGCAAAAACAGTAATTAATAGCCTTTGTTTTAGGCCCTTGGAGGGGCCGTCCTAAGCCCCGTCACTTTCTCGCCCCATTTTGCTACCACGTGCTATGGACTTCCACAGCAACCCCCACGATCGTTTTCGGCCCCTAAACACCTCTTAGGGTCCCTCTTATGGCCTCTTCCAGAGAGGGGAAAACCAGCTTTAAATGCAATCGTCTAAGGCTTTCTAATCATCCCTCATATGACCTTTTCACCCTGAATCTTTTGGTCTTGGTTAAAATTTTTAACTTACGGACACCCTGGTCGATTTTTGGTATTTTGTTTCCCCTGAAACCCAAAAAACAGTGAATAATAGCCTTTGTTTTAGGCCCCTGGAGGGGCCGTCCCAAGCCCCATCACTTTTTTGCCCCATTTTTTTACCACGTGCTATGGACCTCCACAGCACCCCCACTATCGTTTTGGCTTCTAAACACCTGTTAGGATCTCTCTTACGGCATCTTCCAGAGTGGGGTAAAAAAGCCATATATGCAGTCATCTAAGGCCTTCTTATCATCCCTACTATGACCTTTTCACCAAAAAATTCTTTGATTCGGGCTCCTATTTTAACCATACGGGCACCCTTGTCGATTTCAAGGAATTTTTTTTTGGGGACTTCTGAACCCCAAAAAACAGTGAATGAATAGCCTTTGTTTAAGGCCCCTGGAGGGGCCGTCCCATTCCCCATCACTTTTTCGCCCCGTTTTTTTACGACGTGCTATGGACCTCCACCGCACCCTCCACCATCGTTTTCGTCCGCTAAACACCTCTTACGATTCCTCTTATGGCCTATTCCAGAGTGGAGAAAAGCAGATTTATATGCAATCGTCTAAGGCCTTCTTATCATCCCTCATATGACTTTTCACCCCGAATCTTTTGCAATCGTCTAAGGCCTTCTTATCACCCCTTGTCGATTTTTAGGATTTTTTTTTCCAGGGACACCTAAACCCCAAAAAACTATGAATAATAACCTTTGTTTTAGGCCCCCGAAGGTGCTGTCCCGGGCCCCATAACTTTTTTGCCCCTTTTATTTTACCACGTGCTATGGACCTCCACAGCACCCCCCACGATCATTTTTGGCCCCGAAATAACTCTTAGTTTCCCTCTTATGGCCTCTTCTACAGAGGAGAAAACCAGCCTTAGATGCCCCCTGTCTAAGGCCTTCTTATTATCCCTCATATGACCTTTTCACACCGAATCCCTTGGTCTGGGTTCCTATTTTTACCTTACTAGCACCCTGGTCAAATTCCGGGATATTTTTCTGGGACCCCTGAAACCCAAAAAATCGTGAATAATAGCCTTTTATTCAGACCCCAAGAGGGGACGTCTCGGGTCCCGTAACTTTTTCTCTCTATTTTTTAGACCCCATGCTACAGACGTCCACAACACCCCCCACGATTGTTTTTTGGTGGCAACCCTGAACCCCATTAAACAACGAATAATAGCCTTTGGTTTAGGTCCCGTAGGGGACGTCCTGGGCCCCGTCACTTTTTCGCCCCATTTTTTTACCACATGCTATGGACCTCGACATAATCCCCAATGATTGTTTTTGGCCCATAAACACCACTTAGGATCCCTCTTATGGCCTCTTCTAGAGAGGGGGAAAACAACTTTATATGCAATCGTCTAAGGCCTTCTTATCATCCCTCATATGACCTTTTCACCCCAAATCTAATGGACCGGGTTCTTATTTTAAACTTACAGATACCTCGGTTGATTTTCAGTAATTTTTTCCCGGGATCCCTAAACCCCAAAAAACATTGAACAATAACCTTTGTTTTAAGCCCCCGGAGGTGCCGTCCCAGGCCCCGTCACTTATTTACCCCTTTTTTTAGCACGTGCTATGGACAACCATTGCAATCGTCTAAGGCCTTCTTGTCATCCCCATATGACCTTTTCGCTCGGATCTTTCGGACTGGGTTCCTATTTTAACTTGTGGAAACCTCGCTTGATTTTCAGAATTTTTTTTCCCGGGACCCCTGAACTCCAAAAAACAGTGAATAATAATCTTTGTTTTAGGTCCCCGTAGGTACCGCCCCGGGCCCCGTCACTTTTTTGCCCCTTTTTTTTACCACGTGCTGTGGACCTCCACAGCACCCCCCACGAACGTTTTCGACCCCTAAACAACTCTTAGTTCCCTCTTATGGCCTCTTCTAGACAGGAAAAAACTAGCCTTATATGCAATCATATAAGGCCTTCTTATAATCCCTATATGACCTTTTCACACCGAATCCTTTGGTCTAGGTTCCTATTTTTACCTTAAGGGCTCCCTGGTCGAATTCCGGGATTTTTTTTTTCCGGGACCCCTGAACTCCGAAAGACCGTGAATAATAGCATTTGTTTCAGACCCCCGGAGGGGCCAACCCAAGCCCTGTAAACACCTCTTAGCATCCCTCTTATGGCCACTTCAAGAGAGGAGAAAAACAACCATATATGCAATCGTGTATAACCTTCACATCATCCCTCATATGAACGTTTCACCCCCGAATCTTTTGGTTTAGGTCACTATTTTTAACTTACGAACACTCCGGTCGATTTCCGGGATTTTTTTTTCGGGGACCCCTCATACAATACCCTTTGTTTCATGCCCCCAGAGTAGCCGTCCTGGGCCCTCTCACTTTTCCCCTGTATTTTTACCACGTGCTATAGACCTCCACAGCAACCCCCACCATCGTTGTCAGCCCCTAAACACCTCTTACTAACCCTCTTATGGCCTCTTCCAGAAAGGGGAAAACCAGCCTTATATGGAATCGTCTATGGCCATCTTGTCATCCCACATATGACCTATTCACCCCGAATCATTCGGTATGGCTACCTACTTTTACCTTACAAGAACCGCTATCGATTCCTGGGAATTTTTTTTCCGGGACCCCTAAACCCCAAAAACAGTGAATAATAGCGTTTGTTTTAAGTCCCCTAAGGGGCTGTCCCGGGCCTTGTCGCTTTTTCGGTTCGTTTTTTAACCACCTGCTATGGTCCTCACAGCACCCCCCACGATCGTTTTCGGCCCCTAAACACCTCTTAAGAAACCTCTTATGGGAAAACCAGCCATATATGCAATCGTCGAAGGCATTCTTATCATCCCTCACATGACATTTTCACCCTGAATCCTTTGGTTTGGGTTCCTCATTTTATCTTATGGGCACCCTAGACGATTTTCGGGATTTTTTTTTAAGACCCTTGAACCCCAAAGAACTCTGAATGATAGCCTTTGTTTTAGACCCCCGAAGGGGCGCTCCCAGGCCTCGTCAATTTTTCCCCCATATTTTTACAACTGTCTATGGACCTCCACAGCACCCCCCACAATCGTTTTCGGCCCCTAAACACGTATTACGATCCCCATTATGGCCTCTTGCTGAGAGGGAAAAACCAGCCTCATATGACCTTTTCACCCTGAATCCTTAGGTCTGGGTTCCTATTTTTAAATTCCAGATAACCCGGTCGACTTCTGGGATTTTTTTTCCAGGACCCCTGAACCCCAAAAAACAGTAAATAATAACCTTTGTTTTAGTCATCTAGAGGTCACTTTTCCACCCCGTTTTTTACCACGTATAAGGAGCTCCACAGCACCACCCACGATCGTTTTCGGCCGCTAAACACCTGTTAGGATCCCTCATATGGCTTCTTCCAGAGTCAGGAAAAACAACCTTATATGCAATTGTTTAAGGCCTTCTTATCATCCCTCATCTGACATTTTCATCCCGAATCCTTTAGATCTGGGTTCCTGTTTTTACCTTACGGGCACCCCGGTCAATTTCTGGGATTGTTTTTTCTCGGGAACCCTAATCCCAAAAAACAATGAATACCTTTGGTTTAGGCCCCCGGACGGGCCGTTCTGAGCCCCTTCATTTTTTCGCCCCATTATTTTACCACATACTATGGACGTCCACAAAACCCCCTATGATCGTGTTCTGCCCCTAAACACCTCTTAGGATCCTTCTAATGGCCTCTTCTATTGAGGGGAAAAACAACCTTATATGCAATCGACTAAGGCCTTCTTATAATCCCTCATATGACCTTTTCACACCGAATCCTTTGGTCTTGGTTCCTATTTTTACCTTACGGGCATCCTGGTCAAATTCCTGGATTTTTTTTCCGGGACCCCTGAACCCCAAAAAATAGTGAATAATAGCATTTGTTCTAAACCCCCGGAGGGGCCGTCCCGGGCCCCGTAACTTTTCAGCCTCTTTTTTTTAACACGTGCTATGGACCTCCACAGCACAACCCACTATCGTTTTAAGCCCCTAAAAACCTCTTAGGATCTCTCGTATGGCCTCTTTTGAAGAGGGGATAAACAGCCTTATAAGCAATTGTCTAAGGCCTTTTTATCATCCTACATATGACATGTTAACCCCGAATCCTCTGGTGTGGGTTCCTATTTTTAACTTACAGTTCCGCTGGTCGATTTCTGGATTTTGTTTTTCCAGGACCCCTAGACCCCAAAAAACAGTGAATAATAGCATTTCTTTTAGGCCCCCGAAGGTGCCGTCCCGGGCCCCGTCACTTTTTCGCCCCGTTTGATTTTTTTACCACGTGCTATGGGCCTCCAAAAGCACTCCCCACAATCCTTTTCTGCCCTTAAACACCTCTTAGTTTTCCACTTATGGTCTCTTCCAGAGAGGGGAAAACCAGCCTTACATGCATTCGTCTAAGGCCTTCTTACTATACCTCGTATAACATTTTTATCCTGAATCCTTTGGTCTGGTTCCTATTTTTACCTGACGGGCACCCCGGTCCATTTCCGGGATTGTTTTTTCCCGAGAGTCGTGAACCCCAAAAAATAATGAATAATAGCCTTTGGTTTAGGCCCCTAGAGGGGCCGTCCTGGCGCTGTCTCTCTTTCACCCCATTTTTTTACCACTTGCTATGGACCTCCAGAACACCCCCTAAGATCGTTTTAGGCCCCTAAACACCTCTAAGGATCCATCTTATATCCTCTTCTAAAGAGGGGAAATTCAGCCTCATATGCAATCGTTTAAGCCCTTCTTATCATCCCTCATCTGACATTTTCATCCTCAATCCTTTAGATTTGGGTTCCTATTTTTATCTTACGGGCACCCTGGTCAATTTCTGGGATTGTTTTTTCCCGGGAACCCGAACCCCAAAAAACAATGAATGCCTTTGGTTTAGGCACCCGGAGGGGCCGTCCAGGGCCCCTTCACTTTTTCGCCCCATATTTTTACCACATGCTATGGACGTCCACAAAACCCCCTATGATTGTTTTCGGCCCCTAAACACCTCTTAGGATCCTTCTAATGGCCTCTTCTACAGAGGGGAAAAACAACCTTATATGCAATCGTCTAAGCCCTTCTTATAATCCCTCATCTGACCTTTTCACACAGAATCCTTTGGTCTTGGTTCCTATTTTTACCTTACGGGCACCCTAGTCAAATTCCTGGATTTTTTTTTTTCGGGACCCCTGAACCCCAAAAAATAGTGAATAATAGCATTTGTTCTAAACCCTCGGAGGGGCCGTCCCGGGCCCCGTAACTTTTCAGCCTCTTTTTTTTAACACGTGCTATGGACCTCCACAGCACCCCCCACTATCGTTTTAAGCCCCTAAAACCTCTTGGGATCTCTCGTATGGCCTCTTTTGAAGAGGGGATAAACAGCCTTATAAACAATTGTCTAAGGCCTTTTTATCATCCCAAAAAACAGTGAATAATAGCATTTCTTTTAGGCCCCCGAAGGTGCCGTCCCGGGCCCCGTCACTTTTTCGCCCCGTTTGATTTTTTTACCACGTGCTATGGGCCTCCAAAAGCACCCCCCACAATCCTTTTCTGCCCTTAAACACCTCTTAGTTTTCCTCGTATGGTCTCTTCTAGAGAGGGGAAAACCAGCCTTATATGCATTCGTCTATGGCCTTCTTATTATACTTCGTATGACATTTTTATCCCGAATTCTTTTGTCTGGGTTTATATTTTTACCTAACGGGCACCCCAGTCAATTTCCAGGATTGTTTTTTCCCGAGAACCGTGAACCCCAAAACACAATCAATAATAGCCTTTGGTTTAGGCCCCCGGAGGGGCCGTCCTAGGCCCCGTCTCTTTTTCTCCCCCTTTTTTTACCACATGCTATGGACCTCCACAACACCCCCTATGATCGTTTTCGGCCCCTAAACACCTCGAAGGATCTCTCTTATAGCCTCTTCTAGAGAGGGGAAACTCAGCCTTATATGCAATTGTTTAAGGCCTTCTTATCCTCCCTCATATGACCTTTTTACCTCAAATCCATTTGTCTTGGTTCTTATTTTTACCTTACGGGCACCCCGATCAATTTCCAGGATTTTTTTTTCCGGGACCCTCGTACCCCAAAAAACAGTGAATAAATAGCCTTGATTTTAGGCCCCAGGAGGGGCTGCCCGTTCCCCATTACTTTTTTGCCGAGTTTATTGACCACGTGCGATGGACCTCCACAGCACCTCCCACGATCGTTTTCGGCCCGTAAACACCTGTTAGGATCCCTCTTATGGCCTCTTCTGCACTACGCCAAAAACAATCTTTAGTGGCGGTTTTTTAGTTTATTGATGGCTGTTCTAGGACAACCGTTACTCAAACAGTTATTAAAAGGTAGTCTACTTTTAATGGTTGTTCTAGAACCGCCATTAAAGATGCTTTTAGATCACTCCATGTATACTTCTTCTAATGGCTTACTTTTGGTTTGCTGTTTAATAACAGCCATTAAAAGTACTTCAATGGCGCCAAATTTAGGACATCTAATAGCTGTTGTTTAACCGCAATTAAAAGGTACATTTTTATTTTAAAAAAAAATTTGGCACCAAAATGCTAATTATAATAATAATTATTATTGGAATAGATATGCATAACTAAGATTCAAAAGCCTTGCTTACAAATCGATGTAAGATCCAAAATACATTTGTATTTAGCAATACATTTCAGTACCAAAATAGCTATTCAATTCTTCATCTTCACATACTACTCCAAGCTTATGTTTAACTAACACATATTTAAAGAGTTAAAACAAAACAGCAATACTCAATTCTTCGCCTCCACATACTACTCCAAGCTATATCTGTTGGAAAACATGTCGCACCCACTCAAATCTAACTTCATCAATTTGAGTTTGATCGTAGCTTGAAAACTAACAATCCAAAAAAATACTGCATAAGAACAAGTTTTAATTAGTAACGAAAATGACATTAATATAATTTAATTTTCAAATATTTCTTCTATACTCAAGTAATTAAGGTGCCTTATTAAGGTGCCTCTGATTACCTCTTTGGATCCATCTTATGGCCTCTTCCAGAGAGGGGAAAAACATCCTTATATGCAATCGCCGAAGGCCTTCTTATCATCCCTCGGCCCCTAAAAACCTCATAGGATCCCTCGTATGCCCTCTTAAAGAGAGGGGGAAAAACAGCCTTACATGCAATCGTCTAAGGCCTTCTTATCATCCCTCACATGACCTTTTCTCCCCGAATCCTTTGGTCTTTGTTCCTATTTTTACCTTAGGGGCACCCCGGTCAATTTCCATGATTTTTTATTCCGAGATCCATGAACACTAAAAAAATAGTGAATAATAGCCCTTGTTTTAGGGCCCCGGAGGGGCCGTCCAGGGCACTATCACTTTATCGCCTTGTTTTTTTGCCACATGCTATGGACCTCCACCGCACCCCCAGCAATCGTTTTACACCCTAAACCCCTCTTAGGATCACTCTTATCACCTCTTCAAGAGAGGGGAAACCCAGCCTTAGGTGCAATACTAGCCTTTGTTTTAGGCCCCGGAGGGACCGTGCCGGGCCCTCTCACTTTTTCGATCACCCTGTGTTTTTAGCACATGCTATGGACCTGGATAGCACCCCCAAGATCGTTTCAGCCACTAAACACTTCTTATCATCCCTCCTATGGCCTCTCGAAGAGAGGGGAAAAACAGACTTAGGTGGAATCGTCTAAGGCATCCTTTTGTCGAGGTTCCTATTTTCACCTTACGGGCATCCCGGGACCCTTGTACCCCAAAACAAAAGAATAATAGCCTTTGTTTCAGGCGCTCGGAGGGGTAGTCCCGGGCCTTGTCACTTTTTCGCCCTGTTTTTTTTGTAACGTGCTACGGACCTCCGCAGAGACCCCCACGATAGTTTTCGGCCCCTAAACACCTCTTATGATCCCACTTATGGCCTCTTTCGAGAGTAGAAATACAACCTTATATGCAATTGTCTAAGGCCTTATTATCATCCCTTATATGACCTTTTCACCCCGAATCCTTTGGTTTGGGTTCCTATTTTTACCTAACGGGCACCTCGGTCGATTTATGGGTTTTTTTTTCTAGAAAACCTGTACCATCAATAATAGTAAATAATAGCCTTTGTTTCAGGCTCCCGAAGGGGCCGTCCCGGGCCCCGTCACTTTCATCCCGTTTTTTTACCATGTGCTATGGACCTCCACAGCACCCCCCACGATCGTTTTCGACCCCTGATTACCTGTTAGGATCCATCTTATGGCCTTTTCCAAAGAGGTGAAAAACAACCTTATATGCAATTGTCGAAGGCTTTCTTATCATCCCTCATATGACCTTTTCACCACGAACCATTTGGTCTGCGTTCCTATTTTTACCTTTGTTTTCGGCCCCCGGTGGGGCCGTAGCGGGCCATGTCAGTTTTTCACCCTGTTATGAACCTCCATAGAACCCTCCACGATTGTTTTCGGCTCCTAAAAACATCATAGGATCCCTCTTATGACCTCTTCTATAGAGGGGAAAAACAACTTATTTGGTCTAGTCTAAGGCCTTCTTATCATGCCTTATATGACCTTTTCACCCCGAACCCTTTGGTCTGGGTTCCTATTTTTACCATTCGGGCGCCCTGCTCAATTTTCGGGTCCTCTGTAGCCCAAAAAATAGTGAATAATAGCCTTTTTTAAGGCCCCCGGAGGGGCCGTCCCGGGCTTCGTCGCTTTTTCGTCTTCTTTTTTTACCATGTGCTATGGACATCTACAACACAGCCCACGATAGTTTTCGGCCCCTAAACACCTCTTACAATCCCACTTATGGCGTCTTCTGAGAGGGGAAATACAACCTTCTATGCAATCGTCTAATGCCATGATATCATCCTATTTTCTACCTTACGGGCACCTCGGTCGATTTCTGGGTTGTTTTTTCTAGGACACCTGAACCATCAATAATAGCCTTCGTTTCACGCGCCCGGAGGCGCCGTCCCGGGCCCCGTCACTTTTTCGACCCGTTTTTTTACCACATGCGACGGACCTCCGCAGCACCCCCCACGATCGCTTTCGGCCCTTGATTACCTCTTAGGATCCACCTTATGGCCTCTTCCAGAGAGGGGAAAATAACCTTATATGCAATCTTCGAAGGCCTTCTTATCATCCCTCGACCACTAAAGTCCTCATAGAATCACTCTTATGGCCTCTTCCAGAGAGGGGAAAAACAGCCTTACATGCAATCGTCTCAGGCCTTGTTATCATCCATTATATGACCTTTTTACCCCGAATCCTTTTAGTCTAGGTTCCTATTTTTACCTTACGGGCACCTCGGTCGATTTCCGGGTTTTTTTTTTCTAGGACACTTGAACCATCAATAACAGTAAATAATAGCCTTTATTTGAGACGCCCGGAGGGGCCGTCCTGGGCCACGTCACTTTTTCAACCCGTTTTTTTACCACGTACCATGGACCTCCACAACACCCCCCTCTATTGTTTTCGGCCCCTGATTACCTCTTAGGGTCCATCTTATGGCCTCTTCCAGAGAGGGGAAAAACAACCTTATATGCAATCGTCGAAGGCCTTCTTATCATCCCTTTTATGACCTTTTCACCCCGAATTCTTTGGTCTGGGTTCCTAATTTTACCTTACGGGCATCCAAGTTGATTTCCGTTATTTTTTTTTTCGGGACCACGAAACCCCAAATAACAGTGAATAATAACCTTTGTTTCAGGCCCGTAGAGGGGCCGTAGCAGGACTTGCCAATTTTTCACCCCGTTTTTTTACCACTTGCTCTGGACCTCCACAGCACCCCCCGCGATCGTTTTCAGCCCTAAACACCTCTTAGGTTCACTCTTATGGCCTCTTCAATGGAGGGGAAAAACAGCCTTATGTGCAATTGTCTAAGGCGTTGTCATCATCCCTCATATGACCTTTTCACCCTGAATCCTATGGTCGGGGTTCCTATTTTTACCTCACGGGCATCCCGGTCGATTAACGGGACCTCTGTACCCCAAAAACAGTTAATAATAGCCTTTGTTTCAAGCGGCCAGAGGGGCCATCTCGGGCCCTTTCAGTTTTTCGCCCCTTTTTTTTTAACCACGTGCTATGGACCTCCACAGCACCCCCCACGATAGTTTTTTGCCCCTAAACACCTCTTACGATCCCACTAATGGGCTCTTCCGAGAGGGGATGTACAACCTTATATGTAATCGTCTAAGGCCTTGTTATCATCCCTTATATGACATTTTCACCCCGAATCCTTTGCTCTAAAGCCTTATTATCGTCGAAGGCCTTCTTATCATCCCTCATATGTCCTTTTTAGCTCGAACCCTTTGGTCTGGGTTCCTATTTTTACCTCAAGGGCACCCCGGTTGATTTCCGAGATTTCTTTTTTCAAGGACCATTGAAACCCAAGTAACAGTGAATACAAGCCTTTGTTTTAGGCCCTTAGAGGGGCCCTCGCAGGCCTTATCGGCTTTTCGCCTCATTTTTTACCACGTCTATTGACCTCCATAGAACCACCCACGATCGTTTTCGGCCGTTAAAAGCCTCATAGGATCCCTCTTATGGCCTCTTCCAGAGAGGGGAAAAACAGCCTCACATGCAACCCTCGAAGGCCTTCATATCAACCCTCATATGATCTTTTCACCTCTAATCCTTTGGTCTAGGTTCCTATTTTTACATTACGGGCACCCTGGATGATTTCCGGGATTTCTTTTTTCAGGGACCATTGAACCCCAAATAACAGTGAATAATAGCCTTTGTTTCAGGCCCCCGGAGGGCCCGTCCCCGGCATTGTCAGTTATTCGGCCCATTTTTTTACCACGTGCTATGGACATCCACAGAAACCCCCACGATAATTTTCGGGCCGTAAACGCATCTTACGGTCCCACTTATGGCCTCTTCCAAGAGCGGAAATACAACCTTATATGCAATCGTCTAAGGCCTTGTTATCATCCCTTATATGACCTTTTTACCCCGAATCCTTTGGTCTAGGTTCCTATTTTTACCTTACGGGCACCTCGGTCGATTTCCGGTTTTTTTTTTAGGACACATGAACTATCAATAACAATAGCCTTCATTTGAGGCGCCCGGAGGGGCCGTCCTGGGCCCCGTCACTTTTTCAACCCGTTTTTTTACCACGTACCATGGACCTCCACAGCACCCCCACGATTGTTTTCGGCCCCTGATTACCTCTTAGGGTCCATCTTATGGCCTCTTCCAGAGAGGGGAAAAGCAACCTTATATGCAATAGTCGAAAGCCTTATTATCATCCCTCATATGACCTTTTCACCCCGAATCCTTTGGTCTGGGTTCCTATTTTTACCTTATGGGCACCGCCGTTGATTTCCGGGATTATTTTTTCTGGGGCCAATGAACCCCAAATAAAAGTGAATAATAACCTTTGTTTTAGGCCCCCGGAGTGCCGTAGCGGGCCTTGTCAGTTTTTCGCCCCGTTTTTTTACCACTTGCTATGGACCTCCACAGAACCACCCACGATCGTTTTCGACACCTAAGAACCTCATAGGATCCCTCTTATGGCCTCTTCTAGAGAGGGGAAAACCAGCCTTATATGGTATAGTATAAGGCCTTCTTATCATGCCTTATATGACCTTTTAACCCCGAATTCTTTGGTGTGGTTTCATATTTTTACCATTCGGGCAGCGTGTTCGATTTTCAGGATTTTTGTTTTCACCCTGAATCCTTTGGCCTTCGATTTTTATATTTTTACCATGCCTTATATGGCCCCGTCGCTTTTTTGTTCTGTTGTTTTACCATGTGCTATGGCCCTCCACAGCACCCCCCGCGATAGTTTTCGGACCCAAAACACCTCTTACGATCCCACTTATGGCCTCTTCCGAGTGAGGAAATGCAACCTTACATGCAATCATCTAAGGCCTTGCTATCATCTCTTATGTGTCCTTTTCACCCCGAATCCTTTGGTCTAGGTTTCGATTTTTACCTTACAGGCACCCTGGTCGATTTCCGGGTTTTTTTTCCAGGACCCTTGTACCCCAAAAAACAGTGAATAATAGCGTTAGTTTCAGGCCCATAGAGAGGCCTTCCTGTCCCTGTCATTTTACGACGTTAACCCCCGAATCTTCTTATCATCCCTCATATAACCTTTTAATCCTGAATCCATTCGTCAAGGTTTCCATTTCTATCGTACGGGCACCCCGGTCGATTTTCGGGATTTTTTTTCCCGGGACCCCTGAACCCCAAAAAAAGTGAATAATAGCTTTGTTTTAGGCACTTCGAGGTGTCGTCCCAGGCCCCGTATTTTTCTCCCCATTTTTTTGAACCCATGCTATGGACCTCCACAGTACCCCCACAATCGTTTTCGGCCCCTAAACACCTCTTAAGGTCCATCTTATGGCCTCTTCCAGAGAGGGGAAAACAAGCCTTATATGCAATCGTCTAAGTCCTTCTTATCATCCCTCATATGACCTTTTCACCCAGAATCCTTTGGTGTGGGTTCCTATTTTTACCTTACAGGCACCCCGGTTGATTTCTGGGTGTTTTTTTTAGGGACCACTGAACCCCAAATAACAGTGAATAATAGTCTTTGTTTCAGGCCTTTGGAGGGGCCGTCGCGGTCCTTGTCAGTTTTTCGCCACATTTTTTTATCATGTGCTATGGACCTCTACAGAACCACCCATGATTTTTTTCAGCCCCTATAAACCTCATAGAATCCCTCATATGGCCTCTTTTAGAGGGGTGAAAAACAACCTTACATTCAATCGTCTTAGGCCTTCTTATCAGTCCTCACATGACCTTTTCTCCCCGAATCCTTTGGTCATAGTTCCTGTTTTTATTTTACGAGCACCCCGGTCGATTTCCTTGATTTTTTTCCGTGTTCCCTGAACCCCAAAAAAAAGTCTATAATAGCCCTTGTTTTAGGCCCCCGGAGGGGCCATCCTGGGCGCCGTCACTTTTTCGCCTTGTTTTTTACCACATGCTATGGACCTGCACAGCCCCCTGCGATCGTTTTCAACCCTAAAAACCTCTTAGGATCACTCTTATGCCCACTTCAAGAGAGGGGAAAAACTGCCTTATGTGCAATATTCTAAGGCCTTGATATCATCCCTCATATGACCTTTTCACCTTTAATCCTTTGGTCTGGGTTCCTATTTTCGCCCTGTTTTTCTTACCACGTGCTATGGACCTCCACAACACACCCCACGATAGTTTTCGGCCCCTAAACACCTCTTACGATCCCACTTATGGCCTCTTCCTAGAGGGGAGATACAAGCTTATTTGCAATTGTCTAAGGCCTTGTTATCATGCTTTATATGACCATTTCACCCCGAATCCTTTGGTTTGGGTTCCTATTTTTAACTTAACGGCCCCTGAACCATCAATAACAGGCGCCGTTCCGAACTTGTCACTTTTTCGTCCTGTTTTTTTACTACATGCCATGGACCTCCACAGCACCCCCACGAGCGTTTTTGGCCCCTAAACACCTTTTAGGGTCCACCTTATGGCCTCTTCCAGAGAGGGGAAAAACAACCTTATATGCAATCGTTGAACGCATTCTTATCATCCCTCACATGACCTTTTCACCTTGAATCCTTTGGTCTGGGTTCCTATTTTTACCTTACGGGCACCCCGGTAGATTTCCGGGATTTTTTTTTTCATGGACCCATGAAGCCCAAATAGAAGTGAATAATGGCCGTCGTCTGGGCCTTGTCTGTTTTTCGCCCCGTTTCGTTACCACGTGCTATGGACCGCCATAGAATAACCCAAGATCGTTTGCAGCCCCTAAAAACCTCATAGGATCTTTCTTATGACCTCTTCTAGAGAGGGGAAAAACAGTCTTACAAGCACTTGTCTAAGGCCTTCTTATCATCCCTCACATGACATTTTCTCCTCGAATCCTTTGGTCTGGGTTCCTGTTTTAACCTTCGGGCCAACCAGTGGATTTCTAGGATTTTTTTCTTAGATATACCAGAACCCCAAAAAAAACAGTGAATAATAGCCCTTGTTTTAGGCCCCCAGAGGGGCCCGTCCCGTGCATCGTCACTTTTTTGCCATGTTTTTTTACCACATGGAATGGACCTCCACGGCAACCCCCACGATCCTTTTCGACACTGAACACCTGACCTTTTCACCCCGAATCCTTTGGTGTGGGTTCCTATTTTTACCTTACGGGCCCCTGAACCATCAATAACAGTGAATAATAGTCTTTATTTCAGGCGCCCGGAGGGGCCGTCCTGGGCCCCGTCACTTTTTCGACCCGTTTTTTTTACCAAGATCTATGGACCTCCACTGCAACCCCCACGATCGTTTTCGGCCCCTAAACACGTCTTAGGATCCATCTTTTGGCCTCTTCTAGAGAGGGGAAAAAATGCCTTGAATGCAATCGTTGAAGGCCATCTTATCATCCCTCATATGGCATTTTCACCCCGAATCCTTTAATCTGGGTTCTTATTTTTAACTTTCTTGCACCCTAGTTGATTTCCTGGATTTTTTTTTCAGGAACCACTGAACCCCAAATAACAGTGAATAATAGCCTTTGCTTCAGGCCCCTGGAGGGGCCGTCCCCGGCATTGTCAGTTATTCGCCCCATTTTTTTACCACGTGCTATGGACCTCCACAGAACCCCCCACGATCGTTTTCGGCCCCTAAAAACCTCTTAGGATCTTTCTTATGACCTCTTCTGGAGAGGGGAAAAAATGCCTTAAATGCAATCGTCTAAGGCCTTCTTATCTTCCCTCACATAATGGTAGTAGTGGATCGATTTTTCATGATGGCACACTTTGTTGCAATGAACAAAACTGCGGATGCACAACATGTTGCTGACTTGTATTTCCGGGAGATTGTGAGATTACATGGAATACCGAGGAGTGTAGTAAGTGACAGGGATTCGAAGTTCTTAAGTCACTTCTGGAAATGCCTATGGAAGATGGTTGGTACGAAACTACTCTTTAGTACTTCTCATCATCCACAAACAGATGGTCAGACAGAGGTTACAAACAAAACTCTGGGTACATTGTTGCGTGGTTTAGTGAGCAAAACTCAGAAAGATTAGGATACTCGTCTATGTCATGCTGAGTTCGCTTATAATAGTGCTGTATCTTCAACCACATGATACTCACCATTCGAAGTTGTCTATGGTATTAATCCATACATGCCAATTTATTTGATTTCTTTAGCAAGGGATGAGATACACACAGATGCTAAGAAGCGGTTAGAAGTGTTCCAAAAGACTTGTAAAGCTGTGAAGAAACGAATTTCAAAGATGAATGAGGTTTACAGGACATGATCTAACAAAGGGAGGAGACAACGTGTATTTAAGCCAGGGGATATGGTATGGATACACTTGAGGAAAGAACATTTCCCTTAGAGGCGCAAGAATAAGCTCATGCCAAGAGCAGATGGTCCTTTTGAAGTGCTTGAAGCTTGTGGTGACAATGCTTATAAGATTGATCTGCCTAGTGAGTATGGAAATATTAGTGCAACATTCAATATTGGCGACTTATCACCATATTACAATGATGTGAATTTGAGGGCAAATTCTTTTCAAGAGGGGGAGAATGATGTGAATTCTAATGAGGATTCAAGCAAGGTGGACGAATCTATAAACCTGATGCTTAATCCTATGGGTTTGAATGTGGATAGAAGACAAACATGGGTTACAAGACTCTCATGGGACGTTCACATAGAGGAATAATAGCCTTTGGATGCAAGGAAAGAGAGGTAGGGCTAAGTGTACTGTGTTTGTTGAGCCTATGAGTTTTTTCCCACTCCACTTGTTAGGGTTTTCCCATATGGTGTTTTGTGATTATCTTAGTAAGTCTATGGGTCATGATTCATTGAATCCAGCATGAAGAATAGTTTCTTGAAAGTTTCTGGATTAAATTTTGAAGAAAATCTTGAAAATGGCGCAAAAGGCAATGGCAAGTCTTGGACGATTTTATGGGAATCTTGGGTTCCTAATGTGTCAGCGATTTTTAGGCTTGATTTTGATAATTATCTTGTTTATTAATTATTTAGTCAAGTTGTTTGGATAATTTCTTGATTACTTAGTTAGATAAAGTTTGTTAGGAAAAATAAGATCAAAGTGGAAGTTGCATGATGATGTGGCAATCTTATCTTTAGTTTGTTGAGCAAGTTGCACACAATTATGATATATTTACCTAGCTTGTGCGTGTTTCTTATGTAGATTTTAGTTAGGATTTTGTTGTTGATTATACCGATAAATAATCTCAAAAAATAGGATGTAATTAATTAAGTTTTTGATTCACAAATAAAAAAGTATACTACTTTGCGTCACTTTTGTTGTGCATGAATAATATTGCTAACTTTGTGTTTTTGGATTGAATTACATTGTTAGAACCCTAATTAATTATTCTCTGGATTGGTTTAATTAATTGGCATTCGGTGAAGTTATTTGGATTTGATAACTTAAGATTGAATATCCTTGTATGTTTTGAGTGTTATTTGCGAGTACCACTTCAAACCCACATCACTTCCACTGCACCCCCTAGGATCGTTTTCGGCCCCTAAACACCTCTTACAATCCCTCTCATGGACTCTTCCAAAGAGGGGAATAACAACCTTATCTTCAATGGTAATGCCTTCTTATCATCCCTCAAATGACCTTATCACCGCGAATCCTTTTGTCTGGGGTCCAATTTTTATTCTACGGGCACCCTAGTCATTTCCCGAGATTTTTTTTTGGGGACTCCTGAACCCCAAAAAACAGTGAATAACAGCCTTTGTTTCGTGCCCCTACAGTGGGACCGTCCCGGGCCTCGTCACTTTTTCACACCGTTTTATTTACCACGTACAATGGACCTCCACAACACCCCCCACGATCGTTTTCGGCCGCTAAACACCCCTTACGATCCCTCTTATGGCCTTTTCCAGAGAGGGGAAAACAGCCTTATATGCAATCGTCTAAGGCCATCTTATCATCCCTAATATAACCTTTTCACCCAAAATCCTTTGATCTGGGTTCTTATTTTTACCTTACGGGCACCCCTGTCGATTTTTGAGAATTTTTTTTCAGGGACCCTGAACACCAAAAAAGAGTGATTAATAGACTTTGTTTTAGGCACCCATAGGGGCCGTCCCGGGCCCAGACACTTCTTCGCCCCTTTTTTTACCACAGCACCCCCCACGATCGTTTTCTGCTACTAAACACCTCTTAGAATCCCTCTTATGGCCTCTTCAGGAGAGGAGAAAAAAAGCGTTATATGCAATTGTCTAAGGCCTTCTTATCATACCTAATATGACCTTTTCTCACCAATTCTTTGATCTAGTTCTTATTTTTACCTTACGGGCACCCCCTGTCGATTTCCGGGAATTTTTTTTGGGGACCTCTAAACTCTAAAAAACAGTGATTAATAGCCTTTGTTTCAGGACTTCGCAGGGGTTGTACGGGCCCAGTTGCTTTTTCACCGCTTTTGCTTTTATCGCGTGCTGTGGACCTCCACTGCACCCCCCACGATCGTTTTCGGCCACTAAACACCACTTAGGACCCCTCTTATTGCCTCTTCCTGAGAGGTGAAAAACAACCTTACATGTAATCGTCTGAGACCTTCGTATTATCCCTCATATGTCCTTTTCATCCCGAATCCTTTGGTCTGGGTTCCTAATTTTACATTACAGGCACCCCGGTCGATTTTCGACTATTTTTCCCGTGACCCTTGAACCCTAAAAAACAGTGAATTATAATAGCCTTTGTT
The DNA here is from genome assembly GCA_016808085.1 of Suaeda aralocaspica. Lineage (NCBI taxonomy): Eukaryota > Viridiplantae > Streptophyta > Magnoliopsida > Caryophyllales > Amaranthaceae > Suaeda > Suaeda aralocaspica. The sequence goes on along the minus strand of PYUH01000311.1, from coordinate 120,393 downwards.
TCAGGCCCTCGGAGGGGTAGTCCCCAACCAGTCACTTTTTCGCCCCGTATTGTTACCACGTGCTGTGGACCTCCACAACACTCCCCACGATTGTTTTCGGCCCGGGACTTCCACAGCACTCCCCACGATCGTTTTTGTCCCTGGCCTCGTCACTTTTTCGCCCCGTTTTTTGTACCACGTGGTATGGACCTCCACAGCACCCTCCAAGATCGTTTTCGGCCCCTAAACACCTCTTAGGATCAATGTTATGGCCTCTTCAAAAGAGGGAAAAAAAAAAGCTTATATACAATCTTCTCAGGCCTGGATATCATCCCTCATATGAACTTTTAACTCCGAATCCTTTGGTCTGGGTTCTTATTTTTACCTTTCATACACCCGGTCGATTTCCGAGATTTTTTTCCAGGACCCCTGAACCCCAAAAAGCAGTGAATCATAGCCTTTGTTTTAGGCCCCCGGAGGGGCCGTCCGGTCCTTGTCACTTTTTTGCCCAGTTTTTTTACCACGTGCTATCGACCTCCACATCATCCCCCACAATCGTTTTTTGCCCCAAAGCACCTCTTAGGATCCCTCTTATGGCCTCTTCTAGAGAGGGGAAAACCAGCCTTTTATGCAATCGTCTAAGGCATTCTTATCATCCTTCATCTGACCTTTTCACCCCGAATATTTTCGTCTAGGTTCCTATTTTTAACCTACGGACACCCCGATCTATTTCTGAGATTATTTTTCCGAGACCTCTTAACACAAAAAATAGTGAATTATGACCTTTCTTTCGGGCCCCGGAGGGGCCTTGTCGGGCGCCGTAACTTTTTTGCCCCGTTTTTTAACCACGTGCTATGGACCTCCACAACACCCCACACCACCGTTTTCGGCCCCTAATCACCTCTTAGGATCCCTCATATAGCCTCTTCTAGAGAGGGGTAAAAAATTCATATATGCAATAGTCTAAGGCATTCTGATCATCCCTCATATGGCCTTTTCACCTCGAATCCTTTGGTCTGGGTTCCTATTTTACCTTACGGGCACCCCGGTCGATTTCCGGGATTTTTTTTCCGAGACACCTGAACTCCAAAAAACAATGAATAACAGCCTTTGTTTTAGGCCCCCAAAGGGGCCGCCCCGGGCCTCGTGATTTTTTTGCCCCATTTTTTTACCACGTGCTACTGACCTCCAAAGCACCCCCACGGTCGTTTTCGGCCCCTAAAAACCTCTTAGTTTCCCTCTTATGGCCTCTTCTAGAGAGGGGAAAACTAGTGATACGAAACATGGTGATAACTTCGAAGGTTTGAAAATGGCTTCTAAAGATGATACAAGTATGGGGGACATAATGGCTTATGGAGATTCAAGGCTTTTGGGATCTTCTGAGACATCATCATGGGTTTGTACGGTGACACACGAAACTGCTTGTTCATTGAAGCAGAGGAAAGAAGGGTGGAATTAGGGAAATAAGATGGTTTTGCCTATGAGTTTTTCCCACTTCACTTGATAGGGTCTTCTCATTTTAGGCATTGTGTGCTTTTATTTATTGAAGTGTCTTAATCATCATTTACAACCTTAAGTGCAGTATTCGTGAATTGCTAAGTGCAGTATTCGTGAATTGCTAGTTAGAGAAGCACATGGGGGTGGAATTGTAGGTGACTTTGATATCACCAAAACATTAACAATGTTGGAAGAGCATTTCTATTGGCCTAGAATGATTGCTGCTGTTGAAGCAGTCATATCTCAGTGTGCAGTTTGTCAAAAAGCCAAGGCATCCTTCCATCAAGGATTCTACACACCATTGCCAATGCTAGAAGCTCCTTGGGATGATATTTCTATGGATTTTATAGTTGGTTTTGCTAGTACTGCAAAGCAAATTGATGCTATAATGGTTATGGTTCACAGATTTTCAAAGATGGCTCACTTCATACCTTGCCACAAGACTGATGATGCTGTCAATGTTGCAGAATTGTATTTTCGAGACATTATGTGTTATGTGGAGTTCCGAAAACAATTGTAAGCGATAGGGACACGAAATTCATGAGCTATTTCTGTAAATCATTTTGGCTTTTGATAGGGACGAACTTGCTCTTTAGTACTTCTTAACTTCCACAAACAGATGGCCCAATTGAAGTCAGCAACAGAACCCTAGACGTTCTACTCCGTGGTTTGGTATGCAAGACAAAAAAAAATAGGGAGTTAAAATTAGCTCATGTAGAGTTTGCTTATAATCGTTCACCTACATATGCAACTAAACATTCACCTTTTGAAGTAGTTTATGGAGTTAATCCCAAGCTACCTATTGATTTCGTGGCTATTCCCAAAGGTGAGCTCACTTATAAAGATGCTTTAGCTAAAATTGAATGTATGCAGAAGCTACATGCACAGGTTAGAGCAAGGATTGAGCATGTGAATGATATCTACAAGACAAGAGCTAACAAGCATAAAATCAAACACATATACAAGGAACGAGATTTGGTACAGCTACACCTAAGGAAGGAAAGCTTTCCTAATCAAAGGAAAAACAAGCTAATGTCTCGGTGTAACACTACAAGAAAATCGCTGATTAGCGATGGACTTTTTTCGACGGAACGAATTTCCGTCGGAAATTTGCGACAGATTTTACACCATTCAGACGGAATTCCAAAAAAAGGTAGATAAATCCAATTTGCGACGGAAAATTCCGTCGCAAATTGGCGATGAAATATTTTTCCGTTGGAAATTTGCGACGGAATTTGCGACGGAATTTATTCCATCGCAAATGCCATTTATAATTAAAAATTCCACAAACCCTACCTATATATAAATCCACACTACCCCCTCTTTCTCATTTTTCTTTTCTCGCCTCTCTCTTTTCTTTCCCTACTTTCTTTTACTTTCTCACTTTTCTTTCTTTGCTTTCCATTGCCTCTCTTTCTCTGATTTCTTTTACTTTCTCTCTTTTCTATCAAGATTTAGTTTTTTTATATCGAATTTTACCATATAAACCCTAGATCTAGGATTTTTATGGTCAAATTCGACCTAAGAAAAACTTTGAAGGTTGATTTTATTAAGGTAAGCTCTTCTTTTTAGTCTTATTTACGGTTTTTTTGGTTTGTTTTGTTCGTTTTGGGTGTATTTTGGTTCGATCTTGTCGTTTTAGTGGATTTTTGTTCGACTCTTTTGGTTTTTAATGGTATTATGGTTTGATTCTTACATCTTTGGTGGATTGTGGTTATTTGGGTTTGTTTTTGGTGTTCATATGGTGGTTTTGGGGTTATGTTTTGTGGTTGAATCTTGCGGATTTTTGGGTGTTTATGGGGTGGTTTGTGGGTTTGTGGTTTATGGGTTGTGGTTAAATGTTGCGGGTTTTTGGGTGTTTGCGGGGTGGTTGTCAAGGGTGGGTGGGGGTTGGTGCATGGTTGTGGTTTTGGGTGAGTGGGGTTTCGTGGTTGTGGGTCTGGTTTTGTGGGTTTCGGTTTTCAGGTGGGTGGGGTTTGGTTTGTGGGTCTGGGTGGGTGGGGGTGGTTTGTGGGTTTGTGATTTATAGGTGGTTGTGGTTTTGGGTGAGTGGGGTTTGGTGGTTGTGTGTCTGGCTTTGTGGGTTTCAGTTTCTAGGTGGGTGGGGGTCTGGGTTTGTGGGTCTGGCGTGGTGGTGGGGTGGGGTGGTGGTCTCGGTGTGGTGGTGGGGTTGCGTGGTGGTCTGGGCGTGGTGGTTTGAGCGTGGTGGTGGCGTGGGTTTGTTGAGGTGGTGGGGTGGCTATTGCTCCCTCACCACCTTTTTTTTATTTTGCTGTTTGACATTTCCGACGGAATTTTGTACCCCTCACTTTTTATACCCCGGTTGATTTCCGGTATTTTTTTACCCCTAAGCCTTTGTTTTAGGCCCATGGAGGGGTCGTCCCAGGCCCTGTCACTTTTTCGCCCCGTTTTTTTACCACGTGCTATGGACCTCCACAGCACCCCTCACAATCGTTTTCACCTTCTAAACACCTGTTAGGATCTCTCTTATGGCCTCTTCCAGAGAGGGGTAAATAAGCCTTATATGCAATAGTCTAAGGAATTCTTATCATCTCTAATATGACCTTCGTTAGGATCTCTCTTACCGGACTTCTAAACCCCAAAAAACAGTGAATGAAAAGCCTTTGTTTCAAGCCCCCGTAGGGGCTGTCCCGTTCCCCATCACTTTTTCGCCCCGTTTTTTTACCACGTGCTATGGACCTCCACAGCACCCTCCACCATCGTTTTCGTTCACTAAACACCTTTTAGGATCCCTCTTATGGCCTCTTGCAGAGTTGAGAAAAGCAGATTTATATGCAATCCTCTAAGGCCTTCTTATCATCCCTCATATGACCTTTTCACCCCGAATCTGTTGGACCGGGTTTCTATTTTTAACTTACGGACACCTCAGTCGATTTTTAGGATTTTTTTTCCCAGGACACCTGAACCCCAAAACACTATGAATAATAACCTTTGTTTTAGGCCCCCGGAGGTGCCGTCCCGGGCCCAATAACTTCTTTGCCCCTTTTATTTTACCCATGCTATGGACCTCCACAGCACCCCCCACGATCATTTTCTGCCCCTAAACACCTCTTAGTTTTCCTCTTATGGTCTCTTCCAAATAGGGGAAAGCCAGCCTTGTATGCAATCGTCTAAGGCCTTCTTATAATCCCTCGTATGACATTTTCGTCCCGAATCCATTGGTCTAGGTTCCCTTTCTTACCTGACGGGCACCCAGGTCAATTTCCGAGATTGTTTTTTCCCGGGAACCCTGAACCCCAAAAAACAATGAATAATAGCCTTTGGTTTAGGCCCCCGGAGGGGCCGTTCTGGGCCCCGTCACTTTTTCGCCCCATTTTTTTACCACATGCTATGGACCTCCACAAAATCCCCTATGATCGTTTTTGGCCCCTAAACACCTCTTAGGATGCCTCTTACGGCCTCTTCTAGAGAGGGGAAAAACAAGCTTATATGCAATCGTCTAAGGCCTTCTTATCATCCCTCCTATGACCTTTTCACCTCGAATCCATTAGTCTTGATTCCTATTTTTACCTTACGAGCACCCCGGTCAATTTCCGGGATTTTTTTTTTCCGGGACCCTTATACCCCAAAAAATAGTGAATAAATAGCCTTTGTTTCAGGCCCCCGAATCGGCTATCCCGCTCCCCATCAATTTTTCGCCTCGTTTAATTACCACGTGCTATGGACCTGCACCACACCCCCACCATCGTTTTCGGCCCCTAAACACCTGTTAAGATCCATCTTATGGCCACTTCCAGATTAGAGAAAAGCAATATTTTATGAAATCGTCTAAGGTCTTCTTATCATCCCTCATATGACCTTTTCACCCCAAATCTTTTGGACCGGGTTCCTATTTTTAACCTACGGACACCACGGTTGATTTTCGGGATTTATTTTCTTGACACCCTTGAACCCCAAAAAACAGTGAATAATAACCTTTGTTTTAAGCCCCCACAGGTGACGTCCCGGGCCCCGTCTCTTTTTTACCCCTTTTTTTTTACCACGTGCTATGGACCACCGCAGAACCCCCGACAATCGTTTTCAGTCCCTAAATAAATCCTAGTTTCCATCTTAAGGCCTCTTCCAGAGAGGAGAAAACCACCCTTATATGCAATCGTCTTAGGCCTTCTTATAATCCCTCATATGACCTTTACTCACCGAATCCTTTGGTCTGGGTTCCTATTTTTACCTTACGGGCACCCTGGTCAAATTCCGGGATTTTTTTCCGGCACCCCTGAACCGCAAAAGACCGTGAATAATAGCCTTTGTTTCAGACCCCCGGTTTGGCCGTCCCGGTCACCGTAACTATTTCACACCGTTTTTCTACCAAGTGCTACGGACGTACACAGCACCCCCCACGATCATTTTTGGCCCCTAAACACCTCTTATGGCCTCTTTTAAAGATCGGAAAAATAGCCTTATATGCAATCATTTAAAGCCTTGTAATCATCTCTCATATGACCTTTTCACCCCGAATCCTTTTGTCTTGGTTCCTATTTTTACCTTACGGGCACCACAATCAATTTCCGGGATATTTTTTTCAGGCCCCCGGAGGGGCAGTCCCGAGCCCCGTCACTTTTTCGCCTAGTTTGCTTTTACCACGTGCCATGGACCTCCACGGCAACACCAACAATCGTTTTCGGCCTGTAAACACCTCTTAGGTTCCCTCTTATTGCCTCTTTCGGAGAAGGTAAAACCAGCCTTGTATGCAGTCGTCTAAGGCCTTCTTATCATCGATGATATGACCTTTTCACCCCGAATCTTTAGGGCTGGGTTCCTATTTTTAACTTACAGAGACCTTGGTCGATTTTCGATTTTATTTTTCCCGGGACCCCTAAACCCTAAAAAATAGTGAATAATAACCTTTGTTCTAGGCCCTCGGAGGTGCCGTCCTGGGCCCCATCACTTTTTTGCCCCTTGTATTTTACCACGTGCTATGGACCTCCACAGCACCCCCCACGATCGTTTTCGGCCCCTAAACAACTCATAAGATCCCTCATATGGCCTCTTCTAGAGAGGAGAAAACCAGCCTTATATGCAATCGTCTAAGGCCTTCTTATTATCCCTCATATGATCTTTTCACACCGAATCTTTTCATCTGAGTTCCTATTTATACCTTATGGGCACCCGGGTCAAATTTCGTGATTTTTTTTTCCGGGACCCCTGAACCCCAAAAAACCGGGAATAAAAGCCTTTTTTCAGACCCACGGAGGGGCTGTCCCAGGCCCCATAACAGTGAATAATTTTACCTTACGGGCACCCCGGTCAATTTCTAGGACCCCTGTACCCCTAAAACAGTGAATAATAGCCTTTGTTTCAGGCCCCCAGAGGGGTCATCCCGTTCCCCATCACTTTTTCGCCCTGGTTTTTTACCATGTGCTATGGACCTGCACAGCACCCCCACCATCGTTTTTGGCCCCTAAACACCTCTTAGGAACCCTCTTATGGCTTCTTTCTGAGTGGAGAAAAGTAGCTTTATATGCAATCGTCAAAGGCCTTCTTATCTTCCCCATACGACCTTTTCGCCCTGAATCCTTGGGACTGGGTTCCTATTTTAACTTACGGACACCTTGGTCGATTTTTAGGATTTTTTTCCCAGGACCCTTGAACCCCAAAATACAGTGAATAATAACCTTTGTTTTAGGCCCCCGTAGGTGCCGTCCCATGCCCTGTCACTTTTTTGCCCCTTTTTTATACCATGTGCTATGGAGCTCCACAGCATCCCCAACGATCGTTTTCGGCCCCTAAATAACTCTCAGTTTCCCTCTTATGGCCTCTTGTAGAGAGGAGAAAACTAGCTGTATATGCTATCGTCTAAGGCCTTCTTATAATACCTCATATAAACTTTTCACATCGAATCCTTTGGTCCGGGTTCCTATTTTTACCTTACGGGCACCCTGGTCAAATTCCGGGATTTTTTTCCAGGACCCCTGAACCCCAAAAGACCATGAATAATAGCCTTTGTTTTAAACCCCCGGAGGAGCCGTCCCGGGCCCCGTAACTTTTTCGCCTCGTCTGTTTACCATGTGCTACAGACGTCCATAGCACCCCCCACGATCGTTTTCGGCCCCTAAACACCTCTTATGTTCCATCTTATGGCCTCTTCTAGAGAAGGGAAAAACTGCCTTATATGCAATAGTCTAACGCCTTCTTTTCATCCCTCAAATGACCTTTTCACCCCGAATCCTTTTGTCCTGGTTCCTACATTTACCTGACGGGCACCTCGGTCAATTTCCGGGTTTTTTTCCGAGACACCTGTACCCCAATAAACAATGAGTAATAGCCTTTGTTTAAGGCCCCCGGAGGGGCCATTCCGTTTCCATCACTTTTTCCCATCGTTTTTTTACCACGTGCTATGGACCTCCACAGCACCCCCACAATTTTTTTTCGGCCCCAAAACACCTCTTAGGAACCCTCTTATGGCCTCTTCCAGAGTTGAGAAAAGCAACATCGTTTTTCGCCTTGTTTTTTTTTAACACGCGCTATAGACCTCCACAGCACCCCCACGATAGTTTTCGGCCCCTAAACACCTCTTACGATCCACTTATGGCCTCTTCCGAATGGGGAAAAATAGTCTTATATGCAATCGTCTAAGGCCTTTTTATCATCCCTTATATGACCTTTTCACTCTGAATTCTTTTTTCTGGGTTACAATTATTACCTTACGGGGAGCTCGGTCGATTTCCTAGATTTTTTTCCGGGACCCCTGAACCATTAATAACAGTTAATAATACCCTTCGTTTTAGGTGCCCGGAGGGGCCTTCCCGGGCACAACACTTTTTCGACCCGTTCTTTTACCACGTGCTATGGACCTCCATAGCACCCCCACGATCATTTTTGGCCCCTGAACACCTTTTGGGATCCCTCTTATGGCCTTTTCCAGAGAGGCGAAAAACAACCTTATATGGAATCGTTGAAGGCCTTCATATCATCCCTGATATGACCTTTTCACCCCGAATCCTTTGGTCTGGGTTCCTATTTTTACCTTAAGGGCATCCCCGTTAATTTCCGGGATATTTTTTTTTGTAGATCCCAGAACCCCAAAAAAAAAGTGAATAGTAGCCCCCGCATGCTAAGGACCTCCACGGCACACCCCGCGATCGTTTTTGGCACTAAACACCAGACCTTTTCACCCTAAATCCTTTGGTCTGGATTCCTATTTCTACCTTACGGGCACCCCGGTCGATTTCCGTGAATTTTTTTCCAAGGCCTTGTTATCATCCTTTATATGACCTTCTCACCCCGAATCCTTTTTTCTAGGTTCCTGTTTTTATCCTTCGGGCACCCCGGTCGATTTCAGGGATCTTTTTTTCCCAGGACCCCTGTATCCCAAAAAACAGTGAATAATAGCCTTTGTTTTAGCTGCTCGGAGGGGCTGTCTCGAGCCCTGTCACTTTTTCGCCCCGTTTTTTTTACCACATGCGATGGACCTCCACAGCACCCCCACGATAGTTTTTTGCCCCTAAACACCTTTTACGATCCACTTATAGCGTCTTCTGGACGGGGAAAAACAGCCTTATATGTAATCGTCTAAGGCCTTGTTATCATCCCTTGTATGACCATATCACATCGAATTCTTTAGTCCGGGATCCTATTTTTACCTTACGGGCACCTCGATAAATTTTCAAAAAATTTTTTCTAGGACCCCTGAACCAACAATAACAATGAATAATAGCCTTCTTTTCAGGAGCCCGGAGGGGCCGTCCCAGGCGTGGTCACTTTTTCGACCCATTTTTTTACCACGTCACTTTTTCCCCCCGTTTTTTTTACCATATGCTAAGCACCTCCACAACACCGCCAACGATCGTTTTCGGCCCCTAAACACCTCTTAGCATCCGTCTTATGGCCTCTTCAAGGGTGGGGAAAAACAGCCTTACATGCAATCGTCGAAGGCCTTCTTATCATCCCTCATATGACCATTTCACCCTGAATCCCCTGGTATGGGTTCCAATTTTTACCTTACGGGCACCCGGGTTTATTTCCGGCATTTTTTTTCCTGAACCACGGAATCCCCAATAACAGTGACTAATAGCCTTTGTTTTAGGCCCCCGGAGGGGCCGTCCCAGGCGTTGTAATTTTTTCGTCCCGTTTTTTTATCACGTGCTATGGACCTCCACAGCACCCCCCACGTTGGTTTTCGGCCCCTAAAAACCTCTTAGGATCCCTCTTATCGCCTCTTCTAGAGATGGGAAAAACAGCCTTACTTGCAATCGTCTAAGGCGTTCTTATCATCCCTCACATGACCTTTTCTCCCATAATCCTTTTTTCTGGGTTCCTGTTTTTACCTTACGGGTACCACGGTCGATTTCCGGGAAGTTTTTTTTCGAGATCCCTAAACCCCAAAAACAGCGAATAATAGCCCTTTGATTACGCCCCTGGAGGGGCCAACCCGAGCACCGTCTTATGGCCTAAACACCTCTTAGGTTCCCTGAACCCCAAAAAACAGTGAATAAATGAAAAACAACCTTTGTTTCAGGCCCACAGAGGGACCGTTCTGGGCGCCGTCACTTTTTGGCCCCGTTTGTTTACCACATGCTAAGCACCTCCACAGCACCGCCGACGATCGTTTTCGGCCCCTAAACAACTCTTAGGATCCCTCTTATGGCCTCTTCTAGGGAGGGGAAAATACATACTTATATGCATTCGACTAAGGCCTTGTTATCACCCCTTATATGTCCTTTTCACCCGAATCCTTTGGTCTAGGTTCGTCTTTTTACCTTACGGTCACCCTGGTCAATTTCCGGGATTTTTTTTTTCCGGAACCCAGTACCCCAAACAACAGTGAATAATAGCTTTTATTTCAGTCCATAGAGGGGCCGTCCCGGGCCCAGTCACTTTTTTTCCCTGTTTTTTTACCACATGCTATGCACCTCCACAACACCCCCCACGATCGTTTTCCGCCCCTAAATACTTCTTACGATACCTCTTATAGCCACTTCAAGATAGGGGAAAAACAACCTTAAATGCAATCGTCTAACGCCTTGTTATCATCCTTTATATGACCTTTTCTCCCCGAATCCTTTGGGCTAGGTTCCTATTTTTATCGTACGGGCACCGTCGTCCATTTTCGGGATTTTTTATCCTGGACGTCTGTAGCCCAAAAAACTGTGAATAATAGCCTTTGTTTCAGGCCCCTAGAATGGCCGTCCGAGCTCCGTCTCTGTTTCGCCCGGTTTTTTTACCATGTGCCATGGACCTCCACAGCACTCCCCACGATCTTTTTCGGCCCCTAAACACCTCTTACGATCTGACTTATGGCCTCTTTCGAGAAGTGAAATACAACCTTATATGCAATCGTCCAAGGCCTTGTTATGATCCCTTATATGACCTTTTCACCACGAATCCTTTTGTCGAGGTTCCTATTTTTACCTTACTAGTACCTTGGTCAATTTCCGAGTTTTTTTTTTCTGGGACACCTGAACCATCAATTACAGTGAATAATACCCTTCGTTTCAGGCGCCCGGAGGGGCCGTCCTAGGCCTCGTCACTTTTTCGACCTGTTTTTTTACCACGTGGTATTGACCTCCATAGCACCCCCCACAATCGTTTTTGGCCCCTGATTACCTCTTAGGATCCATCTTACGGCCTCCTCTAGAGTGGGGAAAAACAACCTTACATGCAATCGTCTAAGGCCATCTTATGATCCCTCACATGACCTTTTCTCTCTGAATCCTTCGGTCTTTGTTCCTCATTTTACTTTATGGGTACCCCGGTCGATTTCCTTGATTTTTTACTCTGGGACCCCAGAACCATCAATAACAGTGAATAATAGCCTTCGTGTAAGGCGCCCGAAGGGCCGTCCCGGGCCCTCACTTTTTCGACAGTTGTTTTACCACGTGCTATGGAACTCCATAGCAACCCCACGATCGTTTTCAGCCCCTGATTACCTCTTAGCATCCATCTTATGACCTCTTTTAGAGAGGGGAAAAACAACCTTATATGCAATAGTCAAAGGCCTTCTTATCATCCCTCATATGACCTTTTCACCACGAATCCTTTGGTTTAGGTTCCTATTTTTACCTTACGGGCACCCCGGTTGATTTCCGGGAATTTTTTTTTCAGGGACCACTGAACCCCAAATAATAGTGAATCATAGCCTTTGTTTCAGGCCCCTGGAGGGGCCGTCTCGGGCCTTGACTGTTTTTCGCTACGTGTTTTTACCACGTTCTATGGACCTCCACAGAACCACCCACGATCGTTTTCGGCCCCTAAAAACCTCATAGGATCCCTCTTATGGCCTCGTCCAGAGAGGGGAAAAACAGCCTTACATGCAATTGTCTAAGGCCTTCTTATCATCCCTCGCATGACCTTTTCTTCAAGAATGCTTTGTTCTTGGTTCCTGTTTTTACCTTATGGGCACCGCGGTCGATTTCCTTGATTTTTTTTTTTTCCGAGGACCCTGAACCCCAATAAAATAGTGAATAGTGGCCCTTCTTTTAGGCCCCCGGAGTGGCCGCCCAGGGCACTGTTACTTTTTCGCATTGGTTTTTTACCACATGATATGGACCTCCACAGCACCCCTCGCGATCGTTTTCAGCGCTAAACACCTCTTAGGATCACTCTTATGGCCTCTTCAAGAGAGAGGAAAAGCAGCCTGATGTGCAATCGTCTTAGGCCTTGTTATCATCCCTCATACGAACTTTTCAGCACGAATCCTTTGGTCAGGGTACCTATTTTTACCTTACCGGCATCCCTGTCGATTTCCGGGACCCCTGTACTCCAAAAAACAGTGAATAATAGCCTTTGTTTCAGGCGGCCGGCGGAGCGATCTTGGTGCCTGTTACTTTTTCGCCCCGTTTTTTTACCACGTGCAATGGACCTCCATAGCACTCCCCACGATAGTTTTCATCCCTAAACACCTCTTACGATCCTACTTATGGCCTCTTCCAAGAGGGGAAATACAACCTTATATGAAGTCATCTAAGGCCTTGTTATCATCCCTTATATGATATTTTCACCCCGAATCCTTTGGTGTAGGTTCTTATTTTTACCTTACGGGCACCTCGTTCGCTTTCCGCTTATTTTTTTCTGGGACACCTGAACCATCAATAACAGTAAATAATAGCCATTGTTTCAAGAGCCCGGAGGGGCCGTCTCGGGCCCCGTCACTTTTTTGACCACGTGCTATGGACCTCCGTAGCACCCCCACGACCGTTTTCAGCCCTAAACACCTCTTAGGATCACTCTTGTGGCCTCTTCAAGAGAGGTTAAGAACAGCCTTATGTGCAATCGTCTAAGGCCTTGTTATCATCCCTCGTATGACATTTTCACCCCGAATCCTTTGGTTGGGGTTCCTATTTTAACCTACGGGCATCCCGGTAGAATTCCGGGACCCTTGTACCCCAAAAAATAGTGAATAATAGCCTTTGCTTAAGGCGCCTAGAGGCGCCGTCTCGGGCCCTATCACTTTTTTGCCCCGTTTTTTTTTTACCACGTGCTATGGTCCTCCACAGCACCCCCCTTGATAGTTTCCGGTTCCGAAACACCTCTTACAATCCCACCTATGGCCTCTTCCGTGAGGGGAAATACAACCTTATATGCAATTGTCTAAGGCCCTGTTATCATCCCTTATATGACCTTTTCACCCCGAATCCTTTGGTCTAGGTTCCTATTTTTACCTTATGAGCACCTCGGTCGATTTCCGGGTTTGTTTTTTATGGGACACCTGAACCATCAATAATAGTGAATAGTAGCCTTCGTTTCAGGCGCCCAGAGGGGCAGTCTCGGGCCCCGTCACTTTTTTGACTTTTTTTTTTACCATGTGCTATGGACCACCACAGCACCCCCCACGATCGTTCTCGGCCCCTGATTACCTCTTAGGATCCATCTTACGGCCTCTTCTAGAGAGGGGAAAAACAACCTTATATGCAATCGTCGAAGGCGGTCTTATCATCCCTTATATGACCTTTTCACCACGAACCCTTTGGTCTGGGTTCCTATTTTTACTTTACGGGCAGCCGGATGATTTTCGGGATTTTTTTTTTCAGGGACCACTGAACCCAAAATAACAGTAAATAAAAGCCTTTGTTTCTGGCCCCTAGAGGGATTGTCGCGAGCCTTGTCGGGGTTGTCGCAGGCCTTGTTATTATCCCTCATATGACCTTTTCACCCCGAATCCTTTCGTCACTTTTTCGACCCGTTTTTTTACCACGTGCTATGGTCCTCCACAGCACCCCTTATTACCTCGACCCCTTATTACCTCTTACGATCCATCTTATGGCCTGTTCTAGAGAGGTGAAAAACAACCTTATGTGCAATCATCGAAGGCCTTCTTATCATCCCTCATATGACATTTTCACCCCCAATCCTTTGGTCTGGGTTCCTATTTTTACCTTACGGGCACCCCGGTTGATTTCCGTGATTTTTTTTCTGGTACCACTGCACACCGTTTTCAGGCCCTCGGAGAAACCATCGCACACCATGTAAGTTTTTCGCCCCGTTCTTTTACCACATGCTATAGACCACCACAGGTACCCCCACGATCGTTCCCGGCCCCTAAAAACCTCATAGGATCCCTCTTATGGCCTCTTCTGGAGAGGGGAAAATTAGCGTTATATGCTATAACATAGGCCTTGTTATCATCCCTTATATGACCTTTTCACCCGAATCCTTTGGTCTGGGTTCCTATTTTTACCTTACGGGCACCCCGGTCAATTTCCAAGATTTTTTTTTCTAGGACCCCAGTACCCCAAAAAACAGTGAATAACAGCTTTTGTTTCGACCCTTAGTGGGGCCGTCCCGGGCCCCGTCACTTTTTTCCTCAGTTTTTTTCCACGTGCTATGCACCTCCACAACCCGCCCCCACCCCCCCCCC
>PYUH01000311.1:74982-106093 GCA_016808085.1 Suaeda aralocaspica | reverse complement strand
CCCCCCCCCCCCCCCCCACGATCGTTTTTAACCCCTAAACACCTCTTACGATCCCTCTTATGGCCTCTTTTAGGGAGGGGAAAAACAACGTTATATGCAATCGTCTAACGCCTTGTTATCATCCTTTATATGAACTTTTCACCCCAAATCCTTTGGTCTGGGTTCCTATTTTTAACTTACGGACACCCTGGTCGATTTTCTGGATTTTTTATCCGGGACCCCTGTACCCCAAAATACAGTGAATAATAGCCTTTGTTTTAGGCACCTAAAGGGGTCGTCCCGGATCCCGTCTCTTTTTCGCCCTGTTTTTTTACTATGTACACCTATACACCTTTTCGGGCCCTATACCACAGCAACCCCCATGATCATTTTCGGCCCCTATACACCTCGTACGATCCCACTTATGGGCACTTCCGAGAGGGGAAATACAACCTTCTATGCAATCGTCTAAGGCCTTGTTATGATCCCTTATATGACCTTTTCACCCCGAATACTTTGGTCTAGGTTCCTATTTTTACCTTACGGGCACTTTGGTCGATTTCTGAGATTTTTTATTGTGGGACCCCTGAACCATCAATAACAGTGAATAATAGCCTTCATTTTAGGCGCCCGGAGGGGCCGTCTAGGGCCCCGTCAGTTTTTCGACTCGTTTTTTTAGCACGTGCTATGGAACTCCACAGCACCCCCCACGATCGTTTTCTGCCCCTGATTACCTCTTTGGATCCATCTTATGGCCTCTTCAAGAGAGGGGAAAAGCAACCTTATATGCAATCGTGTACGACCTTCTTATCATCCCTCACATGACCTTTTCTCCCCGAATCCTTTGGTCTTTGTTCATGTTTTTACCTTAGGGGCACCTCGGTCAATTTCCTTGATTTTTTATTCCGAGATCCCTGAACCAAAAAAAATAGTGAATAATAGCCTTTGTTTCAGGCCCCCAGAGGGGCCATAGCGGGCCTTGTCAGTTTTTCGCCCCGTATTTTTACCACTTGTATGAACCTCCACAGAACCCCCCACGATCGTTTTCGGCTCCTAAAAACCTCATACGATCCTTCTTATGACCTCTTCTAGAGAGGGGAAAAACAACCTTATTTGGTATAGTCTAAGGCCTTCTTATCATGCTTTATATGACCTTTTCACCCAGAATCCTTTGGTCTAGGATACTATTTTTACCTTACTGGAACCCCGGTTGATTTCCGGGATTTTTTATACGGGACCCCTAAACCCTGAAAATAGTGAATAACAGCCTTTGTTTCAGCCCCCTATAGGGGCCGTTCCGGGCCCCGTAACTTTTTTGCCCCGTTTTTTTTACCACATGCTTTGGATGTCCACAGCACCCCCAATAATCGTTTTCGGCCCCTAAACAATGTTATATGCAATCGTCTAAGGCCTTCTTATCATACCTCATGTGGCCTTTTCACCCTGAATCTTTTGGTCTGGGTTCCTATTTTTAATTTACGGACAACCTGGTCAATTTGTGGGTTTTTATTTCCCGAACCCCCGAACCCAAACAAACAATGAATAATAGCCTTTGTTTCAGGCCCTTAGAGAGGTCTTCTTGGGCCCTGTCACTTTTGCGCCCTGTTAGTTTACGACGTGAACCCCCGAATGCTCTTATCATCCCTCATATGACCTTTTCATCCTGAATCCTTTCGTCAAGGTTTCTATTTCTACAGTACGGGCACCCCGGTCGATTTCCGAGATTTTTTTTCCCGGGACCCCTGATTCCCAAAAAAAGTAAATAATAGCTTTGTTTTAGGCACTCTGAGGTGACGTCCCAGGCCCGGTCATTTTTCTCCCCATTTTTTTGAACCCGTGCTATGGACCTCCACAGCACCCCCACAATCGTTTTCGGCCCCTAAACACCTCTTAGGGTCCATCTTATGGCATCTTCCAGAGAGGGGAAAACTAGTCTTATATGCAATCGTCTAAGGCCTTCTTGTCATCCCTCATATGACCTTTTCACCCAGAATCCTTTGGTCTGCGTACCTATTTTCCCTTAAGGTCACCCCGGTCGATTTCTGGGATTTTTTTTTTCCCGGATCCTAGTACCCCACAAAACAGTGAATAATAGCTTTTGTTTCGGCCCTTAGAGGGGCCGTCCCGGGCCCCAACACTTTTTCTCCCTGTTTTTTACCACATGAATAATAGCTTTTGTTTTTTTACCACACTTTTTTCCCTTGTTTTTTTACCACATGCCATTGATACATCTTCCCAGGGACCAACTGGAACTGGAAATGGTACGTATAACCCTTGATAAAAGGTTGCTTTAGCCTTTTAACATATAGCAAATTGAGAAACCACAGCTTCCACATCTGTAATCATCATGAGCCAATAAAAATGTTCCTGCAGCATACTCAATGATTTAGCAATTTCCAAATGCCCTGCAAGACCCCCTCCATGCGCCTCTCTGACCAATAATTCCCAGATTGAACTATTAGGCACGCACAGTTGATTCCCTTTAAACAGGAACCCATCATGTAAGATATATGATCCAACTACTCCACTTCTCAATTGTTGCATCATAGGACCAAAATCACTGTCACCTTCATAATATGTCATGATATGGTCAAAACCCAACAGCTTGCGATTCGGAACACTAATCAACACATATCTTCTGGAAAGTGCATCTGCTACCACATTAGACTTGCCATCCTTGTATTTAGATGAAAAATGAAAAGATTGAAGGAACTCAACCAACTTGGCATGTCTAGGATTCAGTTTCTGCTGACCATTAATATGTTTCAATGCTTCATGATAAAAATTTAGGATGAAGTGATTAGGCCTCAATTAATGACTCCAAAGATCTAGAGCTCTAACAATGGCATAAAGCTCTTTATCATAGGTGGAATAATTTAATCTGGCCCCATTAAATTTTTCGCTGAAATAAGCAATTTTGTATTTTACGCTGCACCAGAACTATTCCAATCCCTACATTGCTTGCATCTGTTTCAACTTCAAAAGGCTTTGTGAAATCAGGAAATGCAAGAATAGGTGTGGGGCATAACATATCCTTGATTGATCAACTTAATTACATCAACTTTTGATTGATCAACTGAAACCCCATCTTTTGACACCACATAACCCAAAAATGTCACACTTTGCACCATAAAATAACACTTTTCTAAATTTCCGTACAGTTTTTGTTGCCTCAAAGTCTCAAAAACTTATCTTAGATGTTGCAGATGATCTCCATTATTTCTGCTATAAACCAATAGATCATCTAAGTATACAACAACAAACTTACCAAAATATGGCTTCAAAACTTCATTCACAAGTCTCATAAACGTGCTAGGGGTGTTCACTAGTACAAAAAATGCATTTTGCTGCGGTTTTTTCACGGGTATTTGCTGCGGTTTTGAACCGCAGCACTTATAGCAGCAGCAAATGATGAAATTTTATTTGCTGCGGTTAAACCGCAACAAAAAATTGGGTTATTTGCTGCGGTTATTCAAGTAACCGCAGCAAATAACACACTAGAAATTGGAGGAAAACAGGATTATTTGCTGCGGTTCGTTGTAAAACTGTGGCAAATAGTGCAGTTTCCCACCAAAAAAAAATACTTATTTGCTGCGGTTTTGTGAATAACTGCAGCAAATAAGCACCCAAAAAATAATTTTTTTTTTTTTTTTACATTTTAAAGCAAAATTAGAATCTGAAATGTTATACATACATAGAATCAATTATTTTCAATTGAATTACACTTCTATAAAAAAAAATACACTTCTATCACAAAAATATATTTGAAATTTAACTTAAACAAGATTGGTGATGGAGTTGTTAGTGAGTGATTGGAGAAGTAAAGCATACAGCAGCGCGGTCTGAGAACCAGTAGCAGCAGCATTACAGCAGCGGCACACCACCAGCAGCAACGCAGTGGCGGGCAATCAGATAGNAACGCAGTGGCGGGCCATCAGATAAAGAGAAGACCAAAGAGAGATAAAGAGAAGAGCAAAGAGAGAAACAGAAAAAAAAATGTATAAATCATACCATAATTCATTCATTCAACCATATCTATACATTCATTCAACCATTCCTATTCTTATTCATTCGTTCAAGCATTACCATTCATGAATAAACCCATTCATTCATTCATTCATAAAATCAATCAGAAGCTCACTCTCATCTAAATATCTCATTCAAGCATCTATTAGTCATTCAACCATTCTTTTGTTCAATCATTTATTTATATAGTAGTCTCATTCAATCATTTATTTTATATAGTGTTCTCATTCATAACTCATACATAAACAAGCAAAATTCATTCACAAGCATTCATATATTCATCATTCAACCAACATCACAGCAATAGCCACAAGAACACAACCGCAGCCACAACAACACAGCAATAGACTATATATATTTATGTTTTGCTGACATAATCTCCATCAGGGAAGTGGTTACGATCACCCACCATTCGAGTTAGGCTACTTCAACAGGTTTTTAAGCCTGGAGCAACTCAAACCTCAATGATGTTGACCATGGTCATCACTTGAGTCCCTTCATCATTTGGAAATAGTTAGTGTCTTATGAAAAAGGAGTTATTTTTTATCAAGCAATTGTCGGACTATA
Organism: Suaeda aralocaspica; assembly: GCA_016808085.1. Classification (NCBI taxonomy): domain Eukaryota; kingdom Viridiplantae; phylum Streptophyta; class Magnoliopsida; order Caryophyllales; family Amaranthaceae; genus Suaeda; species Suaeda aralocaspica. The sequence continues at coordinate 101,521 of PYUH01000311.1, read as the reverse complement.
AGGGACTCGATCATCATTCAACAATTGCATCACCATAAGAGATGCAATTGTCTGACCATAAGGGAATCAAGTAAGAAGCAACACATCAGACCACAAATCAATAAACATCAATCATAAGCTCAATCTCATCTAAATCAATAAACATCAGTCATAAGCTCAATCTCATCAAAATATTTCATTCAAGCATCCATTAAGATACCCATTAAACCATTCTTTCATAGATTCAAAATCTAATTCATTCATTCAAGCATTACATCCAAACAATGAAGCAGGTAGAGTAGTGGATGATTGTCAACTTAAATGAAAGGTTGGCTAACCAAATTGATAAAAAGAACAACAACTAAACAACAACAAATCGTTTCATTGCTAAGCCACAAAGAATGAAAGTTGCAGTAGTGTTTTGGATCTGAAATTTTGAAACAAAGAATGAAATAATAACAACAACAATAACAACCACACTGAGACACTCACCCACTCTCTCAGTCACACAGTCATTCACACAACCACACTCTCGCTGACACTCACCCACCCACCCTCTCAGCCACAAAGTAACTCGCACAACCACTCACTCACACTCTCACTCACTCTCTCCGTCACAGTCACTCTCTGTCTGTCTCATTCTCACTCAATCACTCACTTATTCTCTCTCTGTCTCTCTCACATAGACTATTATTCTCTGTCACTCACTCTCTCACGCTTACTCAACTTACTCAGTCACTCTCTCACTAACACTCTTTCACTCATAGGCAGTCACTGTTTCACACTTACTCAGTCACTCACACTCTCTCATTCACATTCACTCACTCACACAGTTATAAAACATACACTCAGTCACTCATAAACAAATAAGACCAGACCTTAACCACAACAACAGTAAACCACAACCAAACAAAACCCTAGATCTATAAACCTCAGGATTAGGCTCTTTTACACATACTCTTGCTTCCTAAATTAGTATATTTAAAAATTAAAAATTAATTAGAATTTAATCACTAAATCAATCTCAAATTTAATCATAATACACCAAAAATTAGGCAAAAAAAAAAGTATTAATTATTTCCATTTAATTACCTGTCGAACTGCATTGAGTGGTAGTACATCTGACTTATATTGTTGCATCTATAAAAGGAAAACAAGTTCAAATTTATTATTATACACTTAAAAAAAAAGTGATTATAATTCAAAAAATAAAAAAATAAAAATACTAATAATGATGATTCTTACAATATTTTGCAAATCTTCAACGAACTCATTTTTCCTACAAAAAAAATCAAACAAATATTCAATTAAAATCATATATAAAAAATGAAATCAATAAATATAAAAATGAAGATCAAAAGAAGAAACAAATTAAATTTACCATCAGAAGTGATAGTTTTGAGTCACTTTGATACTAGAACAAGAGGAGTAAACAAAGAAAGTGATAGAAGGAAGAGGATGAAGATCCTCTGCCATCTTCTATACTGCTTTATCAACGAATTTTCGATTCAATTTAAATTCAAATCGAATTTTAACCTAAAAAAATAAATTGATTGAATGAATCAAAAAATTGGTACTAATTGTTGGGAAGATCAGAAGAGGGAGATGAGAGAGAAGAGAAGACGAGTGACGCTTTGAGGGAGAGAAGAGAAGAGAAGATCAGAGACGAGTGAGGCTGCGAGGGAGAGAAGAGAAGATAAGATCAGAGAAGAGCTAAGATCAGTGAGGCTGTGAGGGTTAGGGTTAGAAGGAAGCAAATAAAAGAATAAAATTTGTTGGACGATTTTTGCATTTATACCACTTCATTTTGGCTGGGCTTCAACTATTTTTTTTGCGCTGCTTTATTTGCAACCGCAACAAATAATTTTTCATGTGTATCATCAACAACTATTTGCTGCGGCTCTTTAATAATCCCAAAGAACCGCAGCAAATATGGCGCAACAAAATCCAATTTTTCTACTAGTGGTTAGTGAGTCCAAAAGGGTTGACTAACCACTCATAGTGACCTAATTTAGTTTTGAAAGCTATTTTCCATTCATACCCTTCCCTCATACGAATCTTATGGTAACCACTTCTCAAATCAAGCTTTGGAGACACCTAGGAGCCATATAACTCGTGCAAAAGATCTTCCAGTCTAGGAATTAGGATTCTGTACTTGATTGTGATGTTGTTTACAGCTCTAGAATCAATGCACATGAGCCAAGATCGGTTTTTTTTTTGAACAATCAGTGTTGGTATAGCACAAGGACTCATGCTGTCCCTCACATATCCTCTTTGCATTAATTCCTCAACCTGTCTTTGTATTTCCTTAGTCTCTTCCGGATTGCATCTATATGCTAGTTTATTAGGAATCTGAGCTCCTCGGATTAAGTCAATCTCATGTTCAATGCCCCTATTAGGAGGCAAACCTGGTGGTAAGTCATCTGGAAATACATCTTCAAATTCCTTTAATAGTGGTTGACGAATTTTAGGGATTGCAGATGTTTCAACTCTCACATCTTTGGCCATCAACAGGAGCACTTGCTTGCAATCAGTTAATTCCTTCTCCAATTCCTTAGGATTAGTCACAAACACTCCTTTTTTATTTTCGACATTCAATTGCTTCTTGTTTTGCACAACTTTTAGAGGTTTCAAAGCAATTGGCTTGTCAGTTTCCTATTTCTGATGATGTCCGCTTGCTTAGTCACTTTGACATCACTGGTATTGCTTAGCCAATGTAATCTGTAAGGTTCAGGATGATTGTGTGTGGGGTGATTCAATTTCTGAATCAATAGGGTAGAGACCACATTAGTTCAGCTGCCACTGTCAATTATCACATCACACAGCTTGCCCTGTACATTACACCTGGTCACGAAAATTTGTCCATTTGGTTATCTTCAATTGGCGCTGGTTCAGACTGAATAACCCTCTTGAGGACCAATGCCTGACCCTGTGTTTCTGCCTCTACTTCTTCCATATCATTGCTACTTTGTTCATCCTGGGAATCAATATTTTCGTCCTCCCCTTCTTCTGAAGAACATCTAAGTAGGCATCTTCGATTTCCCTTGCTTCCCTGACAATGATTACCCTAGAGTTTGGGAGATTTTTTTGTAGGTGTCCTACTCTCTGACACTTAAAACTCTTCCTTTTTACTTCAGGGATGGTCAGTGGTTTGATTGGAGTGGGTGCCCTTTTATCATTGTCGAATTTAGGTTTAGCACTAGCTTGTTGGGAATACACCACTTCCTTCTAGGATTTGTAGGATATAAAGGATGCTTTTGGCTTCTTTGAATTCCCATGTTTTTCCACCCTGAGTGCCAATTTGCAGATGTCATCATACGTCCAGTAGGGTTGCAATTCTACTCTTTCCCTAATGGATTCATCCAGCCCTGCCAAAAACCGAGGAACTTGGTGATCTTCCTTCCCTTCTAGGTCACACAATATCATCAACTTTTCGAAAGCATTGATATACTCCTCAACACTTTGCTGTCCTTTTATGCAATCGACTAAGGCCTTCGTATCATCCCTTATATGACCCTTTCACCCCGAATCCTCTGGTCCGGGTTCCTATTTTTAGCTTACGGGTACATCGGTTGATTTCCGGGATTGTTTTCGGGACCCCTTAACCCCAACAAACAGTGAATAATAGACTTTGTTTTAGGCCCCCAGAGGAGCCGTCTCGGGCACCGTCACTTTTTCGCCCCATTTTTTTTACGACGAGCTATGGACCTCCAAAGCAACACCTCTTAGGATCCCTCTGATGGCCTCTTCTAGACAATGGAAAAACAGCCTTATATGCAATCGTCTAAGGCCTTCTTATCATCCCTAATATGACCTTTTCACCCCAAATCCTTTGATCTGGTTCCTATTTTTACCTTACGCTATCCCTTGACGATTTCAAGGATTTATTTTTTGGGACCCCTAAACCCCATAAAACAGTTAATAATAGCCTTTGTTTCAGGCCCTCCCGGAGGGTCCTTCCGGTGCCCCATCACTTTTTTACCCCGTTTCTTTACCACGTCCAATGGACGTCCACAACACCCCCCACGATCGTTTTCTGCCCCTAAACAGCTCTTACGATCCCTCTTATGGCTTTTTCCTGAAAGGGAAAAAATAGCCTTATTTACAATCCTCTAAGGCCTTTTAATCATCCCTCATATAACCTTTTCACCCCGAATCCTTTGGACTGGGTTCCTATTTTTACCTTAGGGGCACCGCAGTCGATTTCCGGCAGTTTTTTTCCTTTTTGGGACCGCTGAACCCAGAAAAAAAGGGAATAATAGCCTTTGTTTTAGGCTGACGGAGGGGCCGTCCCGGGCACCGTCACTTTTTCACCCCGTTTTTTTTACCACGTGCTATGGACCTCCACAACATCCCCTACGATAGCTTTGGCCTTTACACCTCGTAGGATCCCTCTTATGGCCTATTCCAAAGAGAGGAAAAACAACATTATATGCAATCATATATGTCTTCTTATCCTCCTTAATATGACCTTTTCACCCCAAAACCTTTGATCTGGGTTCTTATTTTTACCTTACAGATACCCCGGGCGATTTCCATTATTTTTTTTTCCTTGAACCCTAAAAAACAGTAAATAATGGCCTTTGTTACGGCGCCCTGGAGAGGCCGTCCCGGGCCCCGTCGCTTTTTCGCCCCGTTTTTTTACCACGTTCTATGGACCTCCACAGCCCCCCCCCCCCCCNATGGACCCCCACAGCCCCCCCCCCCCCTCCACCCACGATCCTTTTCGGTGCCCTAAACACCTCTGAGGATCTCTCTTATGGCCTCTTCTAAAGTGGGGAAAACCAACCTTATATGAAATCGACTAAGTCCTTCTTATCATCCCTCATGTGTCCTTTTCACTGCGAATCCTTTAATCTGGGTTCCTGTTTTCACCTTACGGGCACATCGGTCGATTTCTTTGATTTTTTTCGGGACCCCTGAACCCAAAAACAGTGAATAATAGCCCTTGTTTTAAGCCCCCATAACTTTTTCGCCCCATTTTTATACCACGTGCTATGGACCTCCACAACACACCCCCACGATCGTGTTCGTCTACTAAACAGCCTTATATACAATCGTCTACGGCCTTCTTATCAACCCTAATATGTCCTTTTCACCCCAAATCCTTTGATTTGGTACCTATTTTTACCTTACAAGCACCCTTGTCGATTTAAAGGGTTTCTTTTTCCGGTTCCCGTGAACCCCTTAAAAAAGTGAATAATAGCCTTGGTTTCAGGCCCCCCTGAGGTGCCATCCCGATTCCCTTCACTATTTCACCCCGTTTTTTTTTACCATGTGCAATGGACGTCTAAAGCACCCCCCACGATCATTTCTGCCCCTAAACAGCTCTTACGATCCCTCTCATGGACTTTTCCAGAATGGGAAAAAACATCCTTATATGCAATCGTCTAAGGCCTTCTTATCATACCTCATCCGACCTTTTCACCCCGAATCCTTTAGTCCGGGTTCCTATTTTTACCTTACGGGCACCGCGGTCGATTTCCGGGAGTTTTTTTTCCGTGACCGCTGAACCCCAAAAAAAAGGGAATAATAGCCTTTGTTTTAGGCCCACGGTGGGGCCGTCCCAACCATCGTCACTTTTTCGCTCCGTTTTTTTTGCACGTGCTATGGACCTCCACAGCACCCCCCACGATTGTTTTCGGCCCCTACACCTCGTAGGATCCCTGTTATGGCCTCTTCTAAAGAGGGGAAAGACAACATTATATGCAATCGTCTAAGTCTTCTTATCATCCGATCCCTAATATGACCTTTTCACCTGAAATCCTTTGATCTGGGAGCTTATTTTTACCTTACAGGCACCCCTGTCGATTTCCGGGATTTTTTTATCTGGACCCCTGAACCCCAAAAACAGTAATTAATAACCTTTGTTTTAGGCCCTTGGAGGGGCCGTCCTAAGGCCCGTCACTTTCTCGCCCCATTTTGCTACCACGTGCTATGGACTTCCACAGCTACCCCCACGATCGTTTTCGGCCCCTAAACACCTCTCAAGGTCCCTCTTATGGCCTCTTCCAGAGAGGGGAAAACCAGCTTTAAATGCAATCGTCTAAGGCTTTCTGACCTTTTCACCCTGAATCTTTTGGTCTTGGTTCAAATTTTTAAGTTATGGACACCCTGGTCGATTTTTGGTATTTTGTTTCCTCTGAAACCCAAAAAATAGTGAATAATAGCCTTTGTTTTAGGCCCCTGGAGGGGCCGTCCCAAGCCCCGCCACTTTTTCGCCCCATTTTTTTACCACGTGCTATGGAGCTCCACAGCACCCCCACTATCGTTTTGCCTTCTAAACACCTGTTACGATCTCTCTTATGGCCTCTTCCAGAGTGGGGTAAAAAAGCCATATATGCAGTCGTCTAAGGCCTTCTTATCATCCCTAATATTACCTTTTCAACCAAAATTCTTTGATCCAGGCTCCTATTTTAACCATACGGGCACCCTTGTCGATTTCAAGGAAATTTTTTTGGGGACTTCTGAACCCCAAAAAACAGTGAATGAATAGCCTTTGTTTAAGGCCCCTGGAGGGGCCGTCCCGTTCCCCATCACTTTTTTGCCCCGTTTTTTTACGACGTGCTATGGACCTCCACCGCACCCTCCACCATCGTTTTCGTCCTCTAAACACCTCTTAGGATTCCTCTTATGGCCTCTTCCAGAGTGGAGAAAAGAAGATTTATATGCAATCGTCTAAGGCCTTCTTATCATCCCTCATATGACCTTTTCACCCCGAATCTTTTGGACCGGGTTTCTATTGTTAACTTACGAACACCTCGGTCGATTTTTAGGATTTTTTTTCCTAGGACACCTAAACCCCAAAAAACGATGAATAATAACCTTTGTTTTAGGCCCCCGAAGGTGCTGTCCCGGGCCCCATAACTTTTTTGCCCCTTTTATTTGACCACGTGCTATGGACCTCCACAGCACCCCCCACGATCATTTTTGGCCCCGAAATAACTCTTAGTTTCCCTCTTATGGCCTCTTCTACAGAGGAGAAAACCAGCCTTAGATGCCCCCTGTCTAAGGCCTTCTTATTATCCCTCATATGACCTTTTCACACCGAATCCCTTGGTCTGGGTTCCTATTTTTACCTTACTGGCACCCTGGTCAAATTACGGTATTTTTTTCCGGGACCCCTGAAACCCAAAAAATCGTGAATAATAGCCTTTTATTCAGAACCCAAGTGGGGACGTCTCGGGTCCCGTAACTTTTTCTCTCTGGTTTTTATACCACATGCTACAGACGTCCACAGCACCCTCCACGATCGTTTTTGGCCCCTAAACACCTCTTAGCATCCCTTTTATGGCCTCTTCTAGAGAGGGGATAAACAGCCTTATATGCAATCGTTTAAGGCCTTCTTATCATCCCTCATATTACCTTTTCACCTCGAATCCTTTTGCCGGACTCCTATTTTTATGTTACGGGCACCCTGGTTGATTTCGGTACTTTATTTTTGCTAGACCCTGAACCACAAAAAACAGTGAATAATAGCATTTCTTTTTGGCCCTTGAAGGTACCGTCCCGGACCTAGTCACTTTTCCGCCCCGTTTTTTTTTTACCACGTGCTATGGACCTCCAAAAGCAACCCGCACAATCCTTTTCGGTCCCTAAACACCTCTTATTTTTCCTGTTATGGTCTCCTCCTGAGAAAGGAAAACCAACCTTATATGCACATTTTCATTCCGAATCCTTTAGTCTGGGTTAGGGGTGTTAATGATGCGATTCCAGCTCGAGTATCATGGAGCTCAACTGGAACTCGAAACTTAAGACTGTAGCTCGACTCGAGCTCGAAAACTCGCGACCTTTTAAAATGGAGCTCGAACTCGACTCGGTAGGACCCAAGGTGAGCTCAGTTCGAGCTCGAGCTCGAATTGAATGAAGCTCAAATTCATAATAATGAGTAACCAGAAAATAAATTTATCATAATTGTCTTTAGAAGTAACTAATCGAAACAAAAGATTACATAATTATCTTAAAAACTTCCAAATTTATGTAGTTATGTGATAAATAAATATTCTACAATTTTAAGAAATTTACAAAATAAATTTATTGTTTAAATAAATAAACAATTTTTCATTTTTTAAGTTTTATTTATTAGCTTGAATTTTGACGGTTGAGATGGAAATAAATGAACGGCTATATCAACACATAAAAACTTAAGCCATTAAGGGTATAATTTTTAAAATTTGTTTGGGATACATTAAAAAACAATACTTATATATAATTATATATCGAGCTACTCACGAGCTTTTCGAGTCGAATAGGGGCTTGCTCGACTCGACTCGTTAGAACCCTGAGTCGAGCTCGAACTCGAGCCACGCTTATTCAAGTCGAGTGTTGACCGATCTTTGACCCAGTAGCTCGCGAGTAACTCACGACTTGTCTCGTCTCATTAACACCCTTAGTCTGGGTTCCTATTTTTACCTTACGGGCACCCTGGTAAATTTCCGCAATAGTTTTTTCGCGGCAACCATGAACCCCAAAAAACAATGAATAATAGCCTTTGGTTTAGGCCCCCGTAGGGGCCGTCCTGGGCCCCGTCACTTGTTCGACCCATTTTTTTACCACATGCTATGGACCTCACAAAATCCCCTATGATCGTTTTCGGCCTATAAACACCTCATAGGATCCCTCTTATGGCCTCTTTTAGAGAGGGGGAAAACAACCTTATATGCAACGTCTAAGGCCTTCTTATCATCCCTCATATGACTTTTTCACCCCAAATCTAATGGACCGGGTTGCTATTTTAAACTTACGGACACCTCGGTTGATTTTCAGTACTTTTTTCCCGGGACCCCTAAACCCCAAAAAACAGTGAAGAATAACCTTTGTTTTAAGCCCCCGGAGGTGCCGCACCGGGCCCCGTCACTTATTTACCCCTTTTTTTAGCACGTGCTATAGACCTCCATTGCACCCCCCACGATCATTTTCGGCCCCTAAACAACTCTTAGTTTCCCTCTTATGGCTTCTTCCAGAGTGGGGAAAAGTAGCACTATATGCAATCGTTTAAGGCCTTCTTATCATCCCCATATGACCTTTTCGCTCGAATCTTTTGCACTGGGTTCGTATTTTAACTTATGGAAACCTCGCTTGATTTTCAGGATTTTTTTTTCCCTGGACCCCTGAACCCCATAAAATAGTGAATAATAACCTTTGTTTTAGGCCCCCGTAGGTACCATCTCGGGCCCCGTCACTTTTTTCCCCCTTTGTTTTTACCATGTGCTATGGACCTCCACAGCACCCCCCACGATCGTTTTCGGCCACTAAACAACTCTTAGTTTCCCTCTTATGGCATCTTCTAGAGAGGAGAAAACTAGCCTTATATGCAATCATCTAAGGCCTTCGTATAATCCCTATATAACCTTTTCACACCGAATCCATTGGTCTGGGTTCCTATTTTTACCTTAAGGGCACCCTGGTCCAATTCCGGGATTTTTTTCCGTGAACCCCTGAACCCCAAAAGATCGTGAATAATAGCCTTTGTTTCAGACCCTAGGAGTGGCCGTCCCGTGCCCCGTAACTTTTTCACACTGTTTTTCTACCACGTGCTACGGACGTACACTGCACCCCGCATGATCATTTTCGGCCCCTCAACACCTCTTAGGATCCCTCTTATGGCCTCGTTTAGAGAGGGGAAAAATATCCTTATATGCAATCATTTATGTCCATGTTATCATCCCTCATATGACCTTATCACCCCGAATCCTTTTGTCTTGGTTCCTTTTTTTTCCTTAAGGGCACCACAGTCAATTTCCGGGATTTTATTTTTCCGGGACCCCTAAACCCCAAAAAAACAGTGATTAATAGCCTTTGTTCAGGCCCCCGTCACTTTTTCGCCCCTTTTTTTTACCATGTGCTATGGACCTCCACAACAGACCCCACGATCGTTTTCGGCCCCTAAAAACCTATTAGGATCCCTCTTATGGCCTCTTCCATAGAGGGGAAAATCAGCCTTATACGCAATCGTCTAAGGCCTTCTTATCATGCCACATCTGACCTTTTCACCCTGAAACTTTTGGTCCGGGTTCCTATTTTTACTTACGGACACCCCGGTCAATTTCCGAGATTTTTTTTCCCGGGACCCCTGAACCCCAAAAACAAAGCGAATAATACCCTTTGTTTTGGGCCCCCGGAGGGGCCCTCCCAGGCGCTGTTCCTTTTTCCCCCCGTTTTTTTAGCACGTGCACCCCCCACTATCGTTTTCCGCCCCTAGACACCTCTTAGGATCCCTCGTATGGCCTCTTCTAAAGGGCTAAATAGCCTTATATGCAATCGTTTAAGGCCTTCTTATTATCCCTCATATGACCTTTTCACCTCGAATCCTTTGGTTGGACTCCTATTTTAACGTTACGGGGACCCCGGTTGATTTCGGTATTTTATTTTTCCTGGACCCTGAACCCCAAAAAATAGTGAATAATAGCATTTCTTTTTGGCCCCTGAAGGAACCGTCCCGGGCCAGTCACTTTTTCGCCCCGTTTTTTTTACCACGTGCTATGGACCTCCAAAAGCACCCCGCACAATCGGTTTCAGCCCCTAAACACCTCTTAGTTTTCCTCATACTGTCTCTTCCAGAGAGGGGAAAACCAGCCTTATATGCAATCGTCTAAGGCCTTCTTATAATCACTCATATTACATTTTCATTCCGAATCCTTTAGTCTGGGTTAGGGGTGTTAATGATGCGAGTCGAGCTGGAGTATCATGGAGCTCAACTCGAACTTGAAACTTAAAACTCTAGCTCGACTCGAGCTCGACAGCTCGCGAGCTTTTAAAATGAAGTTCGAACTCTACTCGGTAGGACGCAAGCTGAGCTCAACTCGAGCTCGAGCTCGAATTGAATGAAGCTCAAATTCATAATAATGAGTAACCTGAAAATAATTTTATCAAAATTGTCTTTAGCGGTAACTAATAGAAACAAAACATTACATAATTAACTTAAAAAGTTCCAAATTTATGTAGTTATGTGCTAAATAAATATTCTACAATTTTAAGAAATTTAGAACAATTTTTTATTTTTTAAGTTTTATTTATTAGCTTGAATTTTGATGGTTGAGATGGAAATAAATGAACGGCTAAATCAACACCTAAGAACTTAAGCCATTAAGGGTATAATTTTTAAAATTTGTTTGGGATACATTAAAAAACATTACTTATCTATAATTATATATCGAGCTACTCACGAGCTTTTCGAGTCGAATAGGGGCTTGCTCGACTCGACTTGTTAGAAAACCGAGTCGAGCTCAAACTCAAGCCAAGCTTATTCGAGTCGAGTGTTGACCGAGCTTTGACCGAGCTGTCTCGTCTCATTAACACCCTTAGTCTAGGTTCCTATTTTTACCTTACGGGCACCCTGGTCAATTTCCACGATTGTTTTTTCGTGGCAACCCTGAACTCCATTAAACAACGAATAATAGCCTTTAGTTTAGGCCCCGTAGGCGCCGTCCTGGGCCCCGTCAGTTCCTAAAAACATCATAGGATCCCTCTTATGACCTCTTCTAGAGAGGGGAAAAACAGCCTTATTTGGTATAGTCTAAGGCCTTCTTATCATGCCTTATATGACCTTTTCACCCCGAATCCTTTGGTCTTGGTTCCTATTTTTACCATTCGGGCGCCCTGCTCAGTTTTCGGGATTTTTTTTTCGGGACCTCTGTAGCCCAAGAAATAGTGAATAATAGCCTTTTTTAAGGTCCCGGGCCCTGTCGCTTTTTCGTCTTCTTTTTTTACTATGTGCTATGGACATCCACAGCACAGCCCACGATAGTTTTCGGCCCCTAAACACCTCTTACGATCCCACTTATGGTGTCTTCCGAGAGGGAAAATACAACCTTCTATGCAATCGTCTAATGCCATGATATCATCCTTTATATGACCTTTTCACCCCGAATCCTTTGGTCTAGGTTCCTATTTTCTACCTTACGGGCACCTCGGTCGATTTCTAAGTTTTTTTTTCTAGGACACCTGAACCATCAATAACAGTGAATAATAGCCTTCGTTTCACGCGCCCGGAGGCGCCGTTCGGGCCCCGTCTTTTTTTCGACCCGTTTTTTTTACCACATGCGACGGACCTCCACAGCACCCCCGACGATCGCTTTCGGCCCTTGATTACCTCTTAGGATCCATCTTATGGCCTCTTCCAGAGAAGGGAAAATAACCTTATATGCAATCTTCGAAGGCCTTCTTATCATCCCTCGACCCCTAAAGTCCTCATAGGATCACTCTTATGGCCTCTTCCAGAGAGGGGAAAAACAGCCTTACATGCAATCGTCTCAGGCCTTCTTATCATCATTCACTTGTCCATTTCTCCCCGAAATCTTTGGTCTTTATTCCTGTTTTTACCTTATGGGCACCCCGGTCGATTTCCGAGATCCCTGAACCCCTAAAAAAAGTGAATAATAGCCCTTGTTTTAGGCCCCTAAAGGGCCATCCCGGGCATTGTCACTTTTTCGCGTTGTTTTTTTGCCGCATGCTATGGATCTACACAGCACCCCCCGCGATCGTTTTAAGCCCTAAACACCTCTTAGGTTCACTCTTATGGCCTCTTCAAGAGAGGGGAAAAACAGCGTTATGTGCAATCGTCTAAGGCCTTGTTATCATTCCTCATATGACCTTTTCACCCTCGATCTCTTCTTAATGCGATAATGTACCTTTCCATAAGCTTCGCATAAGCGACTACACACTTTAGTCGGGGTTCCTATTCTTACCTTACGGACATCTCGGTCGGTTTCCGGGTCCCGTGTACCCCAAAAAACAGGGAATAATAGCCTTTTTTTCAGGCGGCCGGAGGGGCAGTCTCGGGCCTTGTCACTTTTTCGCCTCGTTTTTTTTTACCACGTGCTATGGACCTCCACAGCACCCCCCACGACAGTGTTTGGCCCCTAAACACCTCTTACGATCTCACTAATGGCCTCTTCCGAGAGGGGATATAAAACCTTTTATTTAATCGTGTAAGGCCTTGTTATCATCCTTTATATGCCCTTTTTACCCTGAATCCTTTTAGTCTAGGTTCCTATTTTTACCTTACGGGCACCACGGTCGATTTCCGGGTTTTTTTTTTCTAGGACACTTGAGGGTAAATAATAGCCTTCATTTGAGGCGCCCGGAGGGGCCGTGTTGGGCCCCGTCACTTTTTCAACCCGTTTTTTTACCACGTACCACGGACCTCCACAACACCCCCCCTCGATTGTTTTCGGCCCCTGATTACCTCTTAGGGTCCATCTTATGGCCTCTTCCAGAGAGGGGAAAAACAACCTTATATGCAATCGTCGAAGGCCTTCTGATCATCCCTCATATGACCGTTTCACCCCGAATTCTTTGGTCAGGGTTCCTAATTTTCCCTTACGGGCATCCAAGTTGATTTTCGTTATTTTTTTTTTTCGGGACCACGGAACCCCAAATAACAGTGAATAAAAACTTTTGTTTCAGGCCCCCTGAGGGGCCGTAGCAGGCCTTGCCAATTTTTCACCCCATTTTTTTACCACTTGCTCTGGATCTCCACAGCACCCCCCGCGATCGTTTTCAGCCCTAAACACCTCTTAGGTTCACTCTTATGGCCTCTTCAAGGGAAGGGAAAAACAACCTTATGTGCAATCGTCTAAGGCGTTGTCAGTATCCCTCATATGACCTTTTCACCCTGAATCCTATGGTCGGGGTTCCTATTTTTACCTTACGGGCATCCCGGTCGATTATCGGGACCTCTGTACCCCAAAAAACAGTGAATAATAGCATTTGTTTCAAGCGGCCGGAGGGGCCATCTCGGGCCCTGTCACTTTTTCGCCCCTTTTTTTTTTTACCACGTGCTATGGACCTCCACAGCACCCCCCACGATAGTTTTTTGCCCCTAAACACCTCTTACGATCCCACTAATGGCCTCTTCCGAAAGGGGATGTACAACCTTATATGTAATCGTCTAAGGCCTTGTTATCATCCCTTATATGACATTTTCACCCCGACTCCTTTGCTCTAAGGCCTTGTTATCGTCGAAGGCCTTCTTATCATCCCTCATATGACCTTTTTAGCTCGAACCCTTTGGTCTGGGTTCCTATTTTTACCTTACGGGCACCCCGGCTGATTTCTGAGATTTCTTTTTTCACGGACCATTGAAACCCAAATAACAGTGAATACAAGCCTTTGTTTCAGGCCCTTAAAGGGGTCGTCGCGGGCCTTGTCGGTTTTTCGCCTAATTTTTTACCACGTCTATTGACCTCCATACAACCACCCACGATCGTTTTCGGCGGTTAAAAACCTCATAGGATCCCTCTTATGGCCTCTTCCAGAGAGGGGAAAAACAGCCTCACATGCAATCCTCGAAGGCCTTCATATCAACCCTCATATGATCTTTTCACCTCGAATCCTTTGGTCTGGGTTCCTATTTTTACCTTACGGGCACCCTGGATGATTTCCGGGATTTGTTTTTTCAGGGACCATTGAACCCGAAATAACACTGAATAATAGCCTTTGTTTTAGGCCCCTGGAGGGGCCGTCGCGAGCATTGTCGGTTTTTTGCCTCGTTTTTTTACCACGTCTATTGACCTCCATTGAACCACCCACAATCGTTTTCGTCCCTTAAAAGCCTCATAGGATCCCTCTTATGGCCTCTTCCAGAGAGGGGAAAAACAGCCTCACATGCAATCGTCTAAGGCCTTCTTATCATCCCACACATGACCTTTTCTCCTGGAATCCTTTGGTCTTTCTTTCTGTTTTTACCTTACGGGCACCCCGATCGATTTCCTTGATTTTTTATTCAGAGATCCTTGAACCCCAAAAAATAGTGAATTATAGCCCTAGTTTGGCCATGTTTTTTTACCACATTCTATGGACCTCCACAGCACCCCCCGCGATCGTTTTCAGCCCTAAACACCTCTTAGGATCACTCCTTTGGCCTCTTCAAGAGAGGGGAAAAACAACCTTATGTGCAATCGTCTAAGGCCTTCTTATAATCCTACATATGACCTTTTCACCCCGAATCCTTTGGTTGGGTTACCTATTTTGACCTTACGGGCATCCCGGTCAATTTCCGGGACCCCTGTACACAAAAAACATAGTGAATAATAGCCTTTGTTTGAGGCGCCCGGAGGGTCGTCTCGGGCCCTGTCATTTTTTCGCACCATTTTTTTACCATGTGCTATGGACATCCACAGAAACCCCCACGATAATTTTCGGGCCCTAAACGCCTCTTACGATTCCACTTATGGCCTCTTCCAAGAGGGGAAATACAACCTTATATGCAATCGTCTAAGGCCTTGTCATCATCAGTTATATGACCTTTTTACCCCGAATCCTTTGGCCTAGGTTCCTATTTTTACCTTGCGGGAACCTCGGTCGATTTCCGGGTTTTTTTTTTCTAGGACACATGAACTATCAATAACAATAAATAATAGCCTTCATTTGAGGCGCCCGGAGGGGCCGTCCTGGGCCCTGTCACTTTTTCAACCCGTTTTTTTACCACGTACCATGGACCTCCACAGCGCCCCCCACGATTGTTTTCGGCCCCTGATTACCTCTTAGGGTCCATCTTATGGCCTCTTCCAGAGAGGGGAAAAACAACCTTATATGCAATAGTCGAATGCCTAATTATCAACCCTCATATGACCTTTTCACCCCGAATCCTTTGGTCTGGGCTCCTATTTTTAACTTATGGGCACCGCGGTTGATTTCCAGGATTATTTTTTCTGGGGCCAATGAACCCCAAATAAAAGTGAATAATAACCTTTGTTTTAGGCCCCCGGTGTGCCGTAGCAGGCCTTGTCAGTTTTTCGCCCCGTTTTTTTACCACTTGCTATGGACCTCCACAGAACCACCCACGATCGTTTTCGGCCCCTAAGAACCTCATAGGATCCCTCTTATGGCCTCTTCTAGATAGGGGAAAACCAGCCTTATATGATATAGTATAAGGCCTTCTTATCATGCCTTATATGACCTTTTAACCCCGAATCCTTTGGTGTGGTTTCATATTTTTACCATTCGGGCAGCGTGTTCGATTTTCGGGATTTTTGTTTTCACCCCAAATCCTTTGGCCTTCAATGTTCATATTTTTACCATGCCTTATATGGCCCCGTCGCTTTTTTGTTCTGTTGTTTTACCATGTGCTATGGCCCTCCACACCACCCCCCGCGATAGTTTTCAGCCCCAAAACACCTCTTACGATCCCACTTATGGCCTCTTCCGAGCGACGAAATGCAACCTTACATGCAATCATCTAAGGCCTTGTTATCATCTCTTATGTGTCCTTTTTCACCCCGAATCCTTTGGTCTGGGTTTCGATTTTTACCTTACGGGCACCCTGGTCGATTTCCGGGTTTTTTTCCAGGACCCTTGTACCCCAAAAAACAGTGAACAATAGCGTTGGTTTCAGGCCCATAGAGAGGCCTTCCTTGCCCTGTCACTTTTTCGCCCCGTTATTTTACGACGTGAACCCCCCAATCTTCTTATCATCCCTCAAATAACCTTTTCATCCTGAATCCATTCGTCAAGGTTTCTATTTCTACCGTACTTCGAGGTGTCGTCCAAGGCCCCGTCATTTTTCTCCCCATTTTATTGAACCCATGCTATGGACCTCCACAGCACTCCCACAATCGTTTTCGGCCCCTAAACACCTCTTAAGGTCCATCTTATGGCCTCTTCCAGAGAGGGGAAAACCAGCCTTATATGCAATCGTCTAAGTCCTTCTTATCATCCCTCATATGACCTTTTCACCCAGAATCCTTTGGTCTGGGTTCCTATTTTTACCTTACAGGCACCCCGGTTGATTTCCGGGTGTTTTTTTTAGGGACCAATGAACCCCAAATAACAGTGAATAATAGTCTTTGTTTCAGGCCCTTGGAGGGGCCGTCACGGGCCTTGTCAGTTTTTCGCCACATTTTTTTACCATGTGCTATGGACCTCTACAGATCCACCCATGATCTTTTTTAGCCCCTAGAAACCTCATAGAATCCCTCATATGGCCTCTTTCAGAGGGGGGAAAAACAACCTTACATGCAATCGTGTAAGGCCTTCTTATCAGCCCTCACATGACCTTTTCTCCCCGAATCCTTGGTCATGGTTCCTGTTTTTACCTTACGAGCACCCCGGTCGATTTCCTTGATTTTTTTTCCGAGTTCCCTTAACCCCAAAAAAAAGTCTATAATAGCCCTTGTTTTAGGTCCCCGGAGGGGCTGTCCTGGGCGCCATCACTTTTTCGCCTTGTTTTTTACCACATGCTATGGACCACCACAGCCCCCTGCGATCGTTTTCAGCCCTAAAATCCTCTTAGGATCACTCTTATGGCCACTTCAAGAGAGGGGAAAAACTGCCTTAATTGCAATCGTTTAAGGCCTTGATATCATCCCTCATATGACCTTTTCACCCTTGATCCTTTGGTCTGGGTTCCTATTTTTCCTTACGGGTATCCCGGTCGATTTCTTTTCCGTGTTCCCTGAACCCCAAAAAATAGTGAATCATAGCCGTTATTTCAGTACCTGTAGGGTCTCTCTTGGGCCCTGTCACTTTTTCGCCCTGTTTTTATTATCAAGTGCTATGGACCTCCACTACACACCCCAAGATAGTTTTCGGCCCCTAAACACCTCTTACGATCCCACTTATGGCCTCTTCCTAGAGGGGAAATACAACCTTATTTGCAATTGTCTAAGGCCTTGTTATCATGCCTTATATGACCTTTTTACCCCGAATCCTTTGGTTTGGGTTCCCATTTTTACCTTAACGACCCTTGAAATATCAATAACAGGCGCCGTTCCGAACTTCTCACTTTTTCGTCCTGTTTTTTTACTACATGCCATGGACCTCCACAGCACCCCCACTATCGTTTTTGGCCCCTAAACACCTTTTAGGGTCCACCTTATGGCCTCTTCCAGAGAGGGGAAAAACAACCTTATATGCAATCGTTGAACGCATTCTTATCATCCCTCACATGACCTTTTCACCTTGAATCCTTTGGTCTGGGTTCCTATTTTTACCTTACGAGCACCCCGGTAGATTTTTGGGATTTTTTTTTCATGGACCAATGAAGCCCAAATAGAAGTGAATAATGGTCGTCGTCTGGGCCTTGTCTGTTTTTCGCCCCGTTTCGTTACCACGTGCTATGGACTGCCATAGAACAACCCAAGATCGTTTGCAGCCCCTAAAAACCTCATAGGATCTTTCTTATGACCTCTTCTAGAGAGGGGAAAAACAGTCTTACAAGCACTTGTCTAAGGCCTTCTTATCATCCCTCACATGACATTTTCTCCTCGAATCCTTTGGTCTGGGTTCCTGTTTTAACCTTCGGGCCACCCAGTAGATTTCTGGGATTTTTTTCTTAGATATACCAAAACCCCAAAAAAAAAACAGTGAATAATAGCCCTTGTTTTAGGCCCCCAGAGGGGCCCGTCTTGTGCATCGTCACTTTTTTGCCATGTTTTTTTACCACATGGAATGGACCTCCACGGCAACCTCCACGATCGTTTTCGGCACTGAACACCTGAACTTTTCAACCCGAATCCTTTGGTGTGGGTTCCTATTTTTACCTTACGGGCCCCTGAACCATCAATAACAGTGAATAATAGTCTTCGTTTCAGGCGCCCGGAGGGGCCGTCCTGGGCCCCGTCACTTTTTCGACCTGTTTTTTTATCAAGGTCTATGGACCTCCACTGCAACCCGCACGATCGTATTCGGCCCCTAAACACGTCTTAGGATCCATCTTATGGCCTCTTCTAGAGAGGGGAAAAAATGCCTTGAATGCAATCGTTGAAGGCCATCTTATCATCCCTCATATGGGATTTTCACCCCGAATCCTTTAATCTAGGTTCCTATTTTTAACTTTCTGGCACCCTAGTTGATTTCCTGGATTTTTTTTTTCAGGAACCACTGAACCCCAAATAACAGTGAATAATAGCCTTTGCTTCAGGCCCCCGGAGGGGCCGTCCCCGGCATTGTAAGTTATTCGCCCCATTGTTTTACCACGTGCTATGGACCTCCACAGAACCCCCCAAGATCGTTTGCATCCCCTAAAAACCTCATAGGAAGTTTCTTATGACCTCTTCAAGAGAGGGGAAAAACAGTCTTACAAGCACTTGTCTAAGGCCTTCTTATCATCCCTCACATGACATTTTCTCCTCGAATCCTTTGGTCTGGGTTCCTATTTTAACCTTTGGGCCACCCAGTGGATTTCTGGGATTTTTTTCTGAGATATACCAAAACCCAAAAAAAACAGTGAATAATAGCCCTTGTTTTAGGCCCCCAGAGGGGCCCGTCCCGTGCATTTTCACTTTTTCGCCATGTTTTTTTACCACATGGAATGGACCTCCACGGCAACCCCCAAGATCGTTTTCGGCACTGAAAACCTGACCTTTTTACCCCGAATCCTTTGGTGTGGGTTCCGAATTTTACCTGACGGGCCCCTGAACCATCAATAACAGTGAATAATAGTCTTCGTTTCAGGTGCCCGGAGGGGCCGTCCAGGGCACCGTCACTTTTTCGACCCGTTTTTTTACCAAGATCTATGGACCTCCACTGCAACCCCCACGATCCTTTTCGGCCCTTAAACACGTCTTAGGATCCATCTTATGGCCTCTTCTATAGAGGGGAAAAAATGCCTTGAATGCAATCGTTGAAGGCCATCTTATCATCCCTCATATGGCATTTTCACCCAGAATCCTTTAATCTGGGTTCCTATTTTTAACTTTCTGGCACCCTAGTTGATTTCCTGGATTTTTCTTTCAGGAACCACTGAACCCCAAATAACAGTGAATAATAGCCTTTGCTTCAGGCCCCCGGAGGGGCCGTCCCCGGCATTGTAATTTATTCGCCCCATTTTTTTACCACGTGCTATGGACCTCCACAGAACCCCCCACGATCGTTTTCGGCCCCTAAAAACCTCTTAGGATCTTTCTTATGACCTCGTCTGGAGAGGGGAAAAACAGCCTTACATGCAATCATCTAAGGCCTTCTTATCTTCCCTCACACGACCTTTTCTCCCCGAATCCTTTGGTATGGGTAACTCTTTTAACCTTACGGCGACCCCAGTGGATTTTTTTTTTCCAAGATCCCTGCACCGCAAAAACCAGGGGCCATCCCTGGCACCATCACTTTTTTGCCATATTTTTTTACCACATGCTAAGGACCTCTACGGAACCCCCCGTAATCGCTTTCGGCCCTAAACACCACTTAGGATCCCTCTTATGGCCTCTTCAAGAGAGGGAAAAAACAACCTTATATGCAATCGTCTATGGCCTTCTTATCATCTCTCATATTACCTTTTCACCCTGAATCCTTTGGTGTGGGTTCCTATTTTTACCTTACGGGAACCCTGGTCGATTTCTGGGATTTATTTTCCAGGACCCCTGTACCCCAAAAAACAATGAATTGCCTTTGTTTTAGGCCCCAAGAGGGGCCGTCTCAGGCCCCGTCTCTTTTTTCCCCTGTTTTTTTGCCACGTTGTCAGGTGCTGACTAATTCCCCTTAGTCTTTACCACGCTGCCCACTAACTTCCACCCCTAGATTCTAGTCAAGGCTAAACCCTACCTGGTATATAGCTAAGCAATGCGACGAAAGCTTGAATAAAAGAGTAAGAAAAGCACAAGTTTATGAGTATGAGTTTTATTTCTTTGAGAGAAACTGAATACAACACTTATATTAATCTCTCTCTATTTGTATCTCTTTGTCTGTGGGTTGGTTGAATTACAACTGAATAACTCAGGTATTTATCCACAATAACCTTCCTACTATAGTTAGGATATTCTAACCTTTCCTACTACATCTAGGACTTCCTACTTCCCTATTGTACCTAGGACATCCTACTTTCCTACTGAATTTAGGACATTCAACATTCTTAGTGTATCTAGGACATGTGAGAATTCCCCAGACTACCCTCCAATGTTCCGGACCCTTCCAGAATGTGCTAAACTTTTCTAGACCTTTCAATGAGGTTCTAGAGCCTTCCATACTCTTCCAAGCG
The DNA here is from genome assembly GCA_016808085.1 of Suaeda aralocaspica. Classification (NCBI taxonomy): domain Eukaryota; kingdom Viridiplantae; phylum Streptophyta; class Magnoliopsida; order Caryophyllales; family Amaranthaceae; genus Suaeda; species Suaeda aralocaspica. The sequence goes on along the minus strand of PYUH01000311.1, from coordinate 80,631 downwards.
TAGTAGACAACCTCTTCACCATGTATGAACCTCGTTACAGAAACATAGCACCGCCGTCCCCAAAAGTACTGCTAATCTGCAGATCCAGTATTATGGTACAACACTATTATTTCCCGTAGACTGCCAACTGTAGGGAGATGAGTGTTGCTCACACAAAACCTGGGCGGCTCCCCCTGGGATCTTTATGCCCTCATTCCAAGGCAACAGGTGGGTCTTTGGTTCACTCGTGACATGCTCCCCCACCAAAGCCCTTGACGTCCCCGTCAAGGCTGAGAGTCAAATGCCTCGATCTAATCCCGGAATTGCCATAGGTCATCTTCTTTCTCCCATGTTGCCTCACTTTCCGGGAGTCCCTTCCAATGAACATAGTATTCTTTGTAGCTTGGAACGCCCCTGTGAAGGACCACCCTTGTCGCTTCAATCGACTTGATGTCCCGTTCAAACGAGGTCACTACAGCCGTAGGAGCTCGTTGTGACTCGCCCCTCGTTGGATCCTCCATGTCTTCATAGTAGGACTTTACCATACTCACATGGAACACCGGATGTATCTTCAGCTTGGCTGGCAAGTCCACCTTGTAGGATACCCTTCCAACCTTCCCTAAGATTGGAAACGGTCCTTCATATTTGCGCACCAAACCCTTGAGAACTTTCCGGAATGCTTTGAATTACTGTCGGAGCAACTTAACCATAACTAAGTCCCCAACTTGATACTCAGCCGGTCTTCGATGTTTATCTGCCCATTTTTTCATCTTCTTTGTGGCTTTGCTCAAGTAGGTCTTTGTTATATCCATTTGTTGATCCCACTCCCTGGCAAGCCGATATGCAGCGGGACTACTACCCTTGTAGCCTGTCGCAACTGGTTGTGGTGTCAGGGGTTGTAGACCCATGACGATCTCAAAAGGACTTTGTTGCGTCGACTCAGATCGCTGCAAGTTGTAGGAGAATTGAGAAACATCAATCAACCTTGCCCAATTCCTTTGGTTGGCACTCACAAAGTGCCTCAAGTAGAGTTCCAACAAGGCATTCACCCTCTCCATTTGCCCATCAATTTGCGGATGAAAGCTTGTTGACAAGTGAAGGCTTGACCCCAACAGCTTGAACAACTCTGTCCAAAACTTCGCCGTAAACCTTGGATCCCGATCGCTAATGACAATTCGAGGAAGTCCCCAATACTTCACGACATTCCTCAAGAATAACTTGGCGGCTTGCTCGGCTGTATGTCATCCCTCATATGTGGCCAGTAATATGACTCCTCTAATAGAGCTAGAGTCCGTTGCATGCCTGGATGTCCGGCCCACATTGAGTCATGACACTCCTTCTTGACGTCCCGCCTAAGATTATCCCACTTAGGCACATACATACGACGACCGGTGGTATAGAGAACCTCATCTTCAACCCAAAACCGTCGCGTCTTCCCTTCCATGGCCATCTCCATTAGTGACTTGGCCAATGGATCTTGCTTCATCCCCTCCTTGACCCGGTCAAGGAGGTTGCTAGCAATGCAACTCGTGCTAGCAAGTATAGCCTTGCGACTGAAGGCATCGGCAACAACATTCACCTTGCCCGGCTTGTATTCCATTGTGTAATCAAATTCTGCCAAGAAGTCTTGCCACCTGGCTTGCTTGGGACTATGTTTCTTCTAATTTTGAAAATAACTTGTTGCCACGTTGTCGGTCATGATGGTGAACTGACTCCCAAGTAAGTAGTGTCTCCAAATGCGCAAGAAATGAATGATAGCAGTTATTTCCTTGTCATGAACAGGATATCGCCTCTCTGTGTTATTCAGCTTCCGCGACTCATATGCAACAGGATGCCCATCTTGTATAAGCACCCCTCCTATGGCATAGTCTAATGCATCTGTGTGTAGATCGAATACTTTGGAATAATCGGGTAAGGCTAGAACAAGCTCCTCCGTGACAGCTTGTTTCAAGTCATCAAAAGCTTCTTGACACTTGTCACACCACAACCATTGTACCTTCTTCTTCAGCAAGTCGGTTAATGGTGCCCTCCTTGCCGAGTAGCTTCTTAAGAATCGCCTGTAGTAGTTCGCAAGTCTAAGAAACGACCGTAGTTCTGTGACATTCTTGGGCTCACTCCACTCTCTGATGGCCTGCACCTTATCATGCTCCATCATGATCTTCCCTTCCTTGATATGATGTCCTAAGAAAGACACCTCTCCTTGCCCAAATGTGCACTTCTCCCTTTTCACATAGAGCTCGTTGTCCCTTAAGGCCTTGAACACCTTCCTCAAATGTTCTACATGGTCTTGAAGATTGTCGCTATACACGACAATATCGTCAAGGTAGACTACCACAAAATCATCAAGGAGCGGCCTGAAGATCTTGTTCATCAAGGTGCAGAATGTGGCCGGGGCATTGGTGAGACCAAAAGGCATCACCTACAATTCATAAGACCCATATCGAGTTACGCATGCTGTCTTTGGCTCATCCTCTTCAGCTATGCGTACTTTCCAATATCCCGATCTAAGATCGAGTTTGGAAAAGTACCTGGCTTTGCCAAGTCGATCAAAGAGATCTGCGGCCAACGGGATTGGATACTTGTTCTTCACTGTGATCTTATTCAGAGCCCGATAGTCAATGCACATACGTAAGCTCCCATCATGCTTGCGCTGAAAAAGCACAGGTGCCCCATATGGCGCCTTGGATGGTCGGATGAACCCTGCATCCAACAACTCCTTGAGTTGCTTCCTTAGCTCCTCGAGCTCTGGTGGTGCTATCCTGTAAGGTGACATGGCTGGAGGCCTAGCCCCTTGCTCCAGCTCAATCTCATGATCTAACTCCCTTCTAGGAGGAAGCTTCTTCGGAAGTTCCGGAGGCATTACGTCTTCAACCTCCTGGAGAACCTCGGAAATTTCTTAAGGAATCTCTCCCCTTTGAGACTCCTTCTCGACGAGCGTTGCCAAGAATGTAGCTTCACCCTTCTTCACCCCCTTGCAAAGTTGGAGAGCTGATAAGGTCTTGGCTTCCACGTCTTCCCATGAAACGGGGATAGACCTTTTTCCATTATTTCTCTTAATGGTTAAGGTGTCAGCTGTCTCCAATGTTAACGGCCTCACTGAATGCATGAACTCCATGCCAAACACTAGTGAGAAGTCATCCATATTGACGACCGTGAGATTCACAGTACCCATCCATTCAGCTAAACGAAGGGGTACACCCCATGCAACCCCTAGGATAGGCACTGGTGAAGCATTGACGGTCTTCACCCTGCCTGGCTCCTTGGCATACTGTAACCCCAATCTTGTTGCCTCACCCTTGGCAACAAAGTTATGAGTCGCACCCGTGTCAATGAGTTCCTTGTAAGAATGCCCATTCACATATGCCTCAACAAACATAAGGGAAGATGTTTCTGAACGGGGCAGCGTACTCACCATGGCCATGTTGTTGCACTCCTTTGCTTCAACCGCCGCCTTGACGCTGCTCAACAAACGCAAAGTCGCCATTTGCGCCTCGTTCCCCAGCGATTCTCCGTTCAACCCCCTAATGGCACCAAGCTTCCCATTGGCTGGGCAATCCCTAGCCCAATGCGGCCCTCCGCATAAGAAACAACAACGGTTCCTCGGCTTGTCTGAGGAAGATGCTGGACCCTTTCCTTTATCCTTCCTCTCGAACCTGCCTTCTCCCTGGTGACCGTGGTTTCGCTCGGTAGATTTAGCTCCCCCACCTTTTCCTTTACTACCACTACTTCTGGTATCCTTCTTGGGACCCCTGAACTCCGTCAGGGACTCCGCAATAGCAATGGCATCAGCAATAGTTTGAGGGTTTCTCCTCCTTACCTCTTGTCGTGCCCAATGTTGCAATCCTCCGGTGAAGTAGATGAGTTGGGTCTTCTCTGACATGTCTTCTACTTCAAGCAAGAGAGATGTGAATGTCTTGATATATTCTTTGATGTGGTTAGTGTGCTTTAACTCACGTAGCTTCGTCATAGACACCTCTTAAGCATTCTCTAGGTAGAATTGCTTCTTGAAGTCTTTCTTAAACTCATCCCAAGTGTCGATGGAATAAGTTCCCTTCTTGATATCCAACTCTCGCCTTCTTCACCATAGGATACCATCCTCCCCGAGGTACCTAGTGACGGTATTGATCTTGGAAGTTTCATCCTCCACGTGCATGGCTTCAAAATACCTCTCCAAACTCCAAAGGAAATTGTCGAATTCTCGAGCATCCCTTTTCCCTAAGTACTTGGATGGTTAGGGATTGTCCATCTTTGGCCCGGCCTGGATAGTGACACCCCCACTCACTGCAGCCTTCTTGCACAATAACAACTCGTCCTTGAGTAGTTCATTTTCTTTCCTCAAGGCTGAGAGCTCTCCCCAGACCTTAGCCATCTCACTCTCCATCTTCTCCCTGACATGGCTTACGAGCGTGTTGGATTCGGCGGAACGCTCAATAGCAATCTCTTCAACCCTTGTGTCGACAACGTCCATTTTCTCTTTGAGCGCCCCAATGTCCATCTCGGACTTTCTTAGACCATCGGATAGTTCTAGGACATGTGATAATTCCCCAGAATACCCTCCAATGTTCCGGACCTTTCCGGAATGTGCTGAACTACTCTAGACCTTTCAATGAGGTTCTAGAGCCTTCCATACTCTTCCAAGCGTAGTAGACAACCTCTTCACCATGTCTGAACCTCGTTACAGAAACATAGCACCGCCGTCCCCAAAAGTACTGCTTATCTGCAGATCTAGTATTATGGTACAGCACTATTATTTCCTGTAGAGTGCCTACTGTAGGGAGATGAGTGTTGCTCGCACAACACCTAGACGGCTCCCCCTGGGATCTTTATGCCCTCGTTCCAAGGCAACAGGTGGGTCATTGGTTCACTCGTGACAACGTGCTATGGACCTCCATAGTACCCCTTACCATCGTTTTCGAACCCTAAACACCTCTTACGATCGCTCTTCCGGCCTCTTCCAAAGACGGGAAAAACAGACATATATGCAATCGTCTAAGGCCTTACTATCATCCCTTATATGGCCTTTTCACCCTGAATCCTTTGGTCTTGGTTCCTATTTATACCTTACGGACACCCCGGTCGATTTCAGGGATTTTCTTTCCGGGACCCATGTACCCCAAAAAAAAGTGAATAGCCTTTTTTCAAGAGCTCGGAGGGGCCGTCTCGGGCCCTGCAGTTTTTCGCCCCGTTTTTTTTAACACGTGCTTTGGACCTCCATAGCACCCCCACGATAGTTTTCGGCCACTAAACACCTCCTACGATCAACTTATGGCCTCTTCTAAAACGGGAAAAACAGCCTTATATGCAATCGTCTAAGGCCTTTTTATCATCTCTTAGATGACCTTTTCACTCCGAATCCTTTTTTCTGGGTTACCATTTTTACCTTACGGGCACCTCGGTAAATTTTCGAAATATTTTTTCCAGGACCCCTGAACCATCAATAACAATCGTATAAGGCCTTGTTATCATCAGTCATATGACCTTTTCACCCGAATCTTTTGGTCTGGGTTCCTATTTTTACTTTACGGGCACCCTGGTCGATTTCCAGGACCCCTGTACACCAAAAAACAGTATATAATAGCCGTTATTTCAAGCTCTCGGAGGGGCCGTCTGGGACCCTGTCACTTTTTCGACCCGTTTTTTTTATCACGTGCTATTGACCTCCACAGCCCC